>JANHFL010003609.1:24552-35307 GCA_032468155.1 Oxyrhabdium leporinum | reverse complement strand
ATAGAGACTAATTACAGCCTTTCTTCTTCTGCTGTTATTTTACATACGGGTATATGACCCAATAGATTCGGGGTGTCAAACTCGCAGCATCATAGCAGCGTCATGTGACATATCACAACTTTTTTCCACTTCGCTAAACCGGGTCTGGGTATCACCAGCATGTGACGTATCCAGCCCGCGGGCCACAAGTTTGACAACCGTGCAATAGATTATATGGAAATGGAGCACTAGATCAACACAATCTCTTCAAAAGTCTTGATTAGCTCTCTGCCTATATTGTGCAAAACTGTGATGCTGTGACAAATATGCATTGTTCAGTTTGTGGCCAAATAAACCATGTGTCTTCCTACTAAATTGTACAAGATTATGAGACAAAGTTAAGAGGAGGCATCTACTGTCACCACTTTTAAAAATATTTTTGGAATCTATTATCATATACAAACTTGAAGGATTTGCTTACATTTATTTGACATTGTGAAGTAGACCAAAAATAGAAAAATCCACCTTTCTTCAGTCAGCCATCATAAGTTAACTTTCGTATTTGAGAGCTCAGGTGACGTAGTAGTTTCACAAAAGATCAACCCTTCTGCCTTACAAAAATTCTCAATCCAATTTAAATAATTTCTTAGGTTAATGTGAGTTGTTATGACCATGTTCAGGCTTATTTGGCCTGAAAAAACATGTAAAAATTACAGGTTTGCAAATCTAGAGCTTATAGAGAACTATCAGCCAACTGGTATATATATTAACTGGCCAAGAGCTGAACATAATAAATTTTCAGTCAATTACTGATTGCTTTCTATCATTTCAATTTGACCAATATCTGAGTCTCATCCTGCTCCTTTGGGTTTCAACAGAGTTGCACCTTAACAACCACCTCTCATGTTCTTTACAAAAGAAAGATAAATCACTAATGTTTCCCTCGCCTAGATTTCATATATTTTTGTACTTGCAAACACATATCCACTGGTTTGCAAAACAAAAACCCCAGACGTCGTTTGAAAAGAAATTACTTTTAAAAAAACAGAAAGAAATTATATACAAAATCTCAAAAGCTTTCTAAACAGCATGGCAGCATTTCATATCAAATCCCTGGACTTGGAATGGTGGTGAGGTACTTTTTCTAATCCTACCAGTGTGTTAGTACGACAGGGGCCCTAGACACTGAGAGGAAGACTGAGACCTTCAAGCCCAAGGAAATGATTTATTGATGTTTCTAAAGCAGCCAAATGCTTAAATGGCATTTCCTTGTCCAAGGATAAAACTGCACTGGTACAAGAATAGATTGTTATTGCAACTCCCCAATGAAATCATGTGACGGGGAATTAGTTGCTTCAGTGTAGCTGCTGCAGTAGCAGCTGGAAATTTTTTTGTAAACCTCAGAACTTGAGGACAGTATTGTACCTGATGCTTAGGTGAGCACCAATTAGAACCTCTGGCAAATCAGATGCAGCAGCAGAATAGAGGCCATGCAATTACCTTTGAGGTGGGGAACATTTTTAAATACATTGTATACATTGTTTAAAAGTTGATCTACTAATTGATCAAACTGGATCAAAAGGCTATACACTAGATTTATAATATTTTCATCATGATAGTCTGAATCAATACATGATGAAAATGATGTCTAAGTCAATATAAGTCAGTTCCGGAAGTAACCAGCATGTCCACATCAAATAAGGAAAGAAAGAAGGCACTGTTAATAATAATTAGTTATGATACGTATTATGTTGTTGAGATTCTAATGTGTGCTATGCTTTATACATTCTGCATGAATTTATGTTACTATAGCTCTATGGACAGTCAATTTGGTGTTGAGGTTAAGGAAGCAGGCTAGAAACCAAGAAACTGTAAGTTCTAGTTCCACCTTCAGCACAAAACCGTGACCTTGGTCTATTCACTTTCTCTCAGCCCTAGGAAGGTGGCAATGTTAAATAACTTCTGAAAAACCTTGCCAAGAAAACTGTGAGGACTTGTGCAGGCAGTCTCTGAGCAATAGACACATTGTACAGAAGAAGAAAAAATAGTTCCATGACATATTGTTGTGCTACACACCATCCTGACAATGCTGTAAGAAAGATCACCAGGAGTCATTATTAATAAGTAAGTAAGACTACCAAATGCTTGGCCTGCATAATGCTTAGCAAAATCACTCACTTACCATTCCAAAGAACTTGGATTACCAACAAGTCAAATAATTTATCATACCCCTTTTAATAGTCCAAAACACAACTGGTGAGCCACTTTTAGCTTAACTAGCCACTTCTTATTTACCCTTCCAGTTCTCCCTTATTTTTTTTCTCCTTTCCTTTCCTTCTTTTTAGGGAATCAAGAAATCTGTAGGCTGTGTCTACTTATAGATGTGTTCTTTCTTCTTCCAAATTCTGTCCTGAGCACTAAAGAAAAACCCTATCCACTTAGAAAAGAATAAATTGCAGTTCAAGGGATTTTTTTTCTGATTACAGAATTACGGTAACGGTATGAAATTTTATGAGAGATATGTTAGAATATTTGGCTAAGAGTACATTTATTTCTGCTGGTTTTGGGCAGGCATTGTATGAAGCAATAGATCTTTACCAAGAGAAATGACAGATAATTGTACTGTTAATTCTGATACAATAATTCATATTGTAAACCTACAGTGATTTTATAATATGTAAAATTATTGAACTTACAATATACTTTGTAGTGATGACATGGGATAAGGAAGTTAAGGGGAAACAGACATCACTTCAGTAGGCTTCATTTTGTTAGTTAGCTTTTTTCATAATTTTCGGTCTAGTATCTTGAGTTTCCATGTTAATATTTGTAAGATAAATAATATGGATCTAAAACACCATAAGATCAAAACAAGAAAAGGCAGTTTTGTTGGAAAAACAGCTCAAGGAAGGAAGTAACACATTAGGATCATGTAAATCCAAATAAGTATAGGTTCTTCACTTTGATTTTTGAGCAAAAGAATCCATACAAGGAGCCTTTACATGGGAAAGGGTGTTTCACTTCTAATCAATAATGTGGCTTGACTATACCACTTCACCAGGCAATAATGGTTGCTGCTTTGGTTTGATATTAGATCACAAATAGAATAGAATAACAGAGTTGGAAGGGACCTTGGAAGTCTTCTAGTCCAACCCCCTGCTTAGGCAGGAAACTCTCTACCATTTCAGACAAATGGTGGTCCAATCTCTTCTTAAAAACTTTCAGTGTTAATGGGAAGGAATAGCCAACCAAGATACAGCTCTCTTCCTCAACCATACTGATGCCTGAAAGACACTTTAGCATCTGAAAGAGGTGTGAAGTAACTTCATAATTCAAAGAACCCCTTGTCAAAGGACATGATTTGCAAATAGTTACACTAGTCCTTAAGTTATGACCATAACTGCATCTGGCAATTGCGGCCAGAAGTCATGTTGGTTGTAAAGCAGGTCACCCTGTGACCAGACCCAACCTTTTTGGCAACAATGCCAGTTTCAAGCAAAATCATCCTAAATTGTTGTCACGTGACCTTGGAATGTTGCAAATGGCCTTATATATGGGCTAGTTGTTGAGCACCCAAAATGTGGTCATATGACTGTGGAGGACAGGGCCACATCAGAACTTGAAAAAAACAGGTCATAAGTAGCTTTTTGAGGGGTCCATCATAACTTTAAACAGCCACTAAGCAACTGGTCATCAGTTGAGGACTACCTGTATTAAATCATTCCAAGTTGATGCCTAGATAGTTAGCATAATTTCTAAAATGTCTTTTTTCAAACAAAAATCTAAAAAAAGAACAGGAAAAACAGTCATGCAGAAACTGTATTCCTCTTCCAAAGTAATTGATAGTTATGGTATCTACTGTCTGGTTTTGTGTAGGAAACCTCATGAGCAAAATATGAGGATGTAGTGCTTTCTCTTTCTGTTCCTGGCCATCATGCCCATCTTTCATTGATATGTTTCCTCTGACATTGGAGACAATGAATATTGGGCCATCACAATAAACTTATCTTTATTATTTTGTTTAGCTTTTTTAAGCCAATTTGATGCCAATCACAAATCTCATGATGAAGAATTCCACAAGTTAGGTTGAAGTTGTGTGAAAGTTCAACTTCCACAAGTTAAGTTGAACTGGAAAAAAATGGTGAAGAAGGAAATATAATGAGGTCCTCTGGAGCCCTCTGGCCCTCTGGAACTAGTTGGAGTCATCAATACAATTCTGGAGATGCAGCTGCCAAATGCATGGTTTGGGGAGGCTCAAAGAAATCTCCACCCTTATGAGTAAACTGAGAAAATTTGAATAAAAGGTAAATTGTTTTATGCAAACATTTCCTACTTTTTCTCCCAGGATCTTTGAACTGGCTATACCACAAACTGTAGACTTCAACATTAGTCAGAAAGCAGTGCACGTTTAGTGGTGCTTTTTGGCAGCACCCAGATGACTGCCAACTATCTCTCACTCATATGCTGTTGAAACTTGCCTGTGGACTTGCCTGGACTACTTACTGCCTTTCTGGGCCAGCCTTTCTTTTTATTATCTGTTTAAAAACCAAGCAGTGTCTCCATTCTACATCTTTGAATTTCCCGTAAAAACGAGTAAATAAGTGCGCCTCACAGTTTAAACTCCTTTGATTAATTCACCATTAGATGAATGTGCTGCCCACTACAGTTTTCAGAACCAAAAAATATCACTCTTGGATAGTCTTAAAAATAAAGTTTTCCTGAATGTGATTTGTTTTCATCTTTCTCTTTATTTTCCTTCCTCCTTTTAGAAAAAGTTTTATTTTTGTTTTTTTAAACAACAAAAACAACAACAAAAGCCCTAAATGTATAGGAAATCCTCATGGATGAGTGAAATGTTCTGAGGTTTTACTTTATAGATGGACGAGGAGTGGGTCAGAATGCCTTTCACCTCTCTATTAAAGCTGAAGATGAAGCATTTTGTTTTTTTAGATGAATATCCTAATGCTTTGTTCTTTTTTCTTACTGCTCTGGTTTTTTAACATTGTAATGTGCCCAGAGTGGTTGGGAATCAAATGTGTAACTATCTAAGTAAGTAAGTGAATAAAGAAATAAATATTTATTTATTGTAAAAATGACTATGCTGCTTGATTTTTCTAAGTTTTAGACAGTTTACATAGATAAAGATAATAAAATCACAACACATATTATAATTAGGAAAATAAACAATGAAAAACATATTCAACATACTGTTATTCACACTGGCATTTTAAACACTGGGTATATTTCTAATAGTATCCATACAACCACCAGTCAAGCTACTGATAAAGAAGGCTGTTTTGTTTGAAAATTCATTCCATTAAAAGAGGCACCACAATGCTTTTTACCATATTCCTGCTACTAAGATTAATATTAGTTTAACCTTTGTTCTCATTTTATTTTAACCTTTGTATACAACATTGTGTCTTTTTTGTAATGTACATTGAGTGGGTCACCAGGTTAAAAAGAAAGTCAAGGTTTATAGCATTACAAAACACCTGGAGGAGACTGGACCTTCCAAATATATTAGAACAGCAAGATGTTGAACGGTAGCTAATAGAGCATGCCTGTTCATATGTACCAATAAGTCTCATTGGAATCTAAGGTGCATACTTACTATAGGAAATGTGGATCCCGTGGCACTGTCTCTTCAGCACTCTCTGACCACAAGAGACAATGAGATATAGAAAAAGTGACAAATTTATTCTTGTCAATTTGTCTATTTGACAAATAGATAAATTGTTTGTCTATTACCTTACTTGCTCTTTGTCTCTTAATCTGAGACCATTTTCTGATTTTCTTTTCAAGAACATTTAGATAGAACAAAGATTTTGGACTCTCCTTTTGGTAGATTATAGCCATCTACGTGTTGGCTTTGTCTATCCCTACAATGCATTTCCTTAAATAATTTTCCTTTCTGTTATACATATAAAACCTGATTCACTAATCATTACACTGGTCAGATTTCTTCTTTCAGGAATTCTCTTCCCTTGCATATAGAATGTGTCAGATCCCCAAATGTGTATCTGCCATTCTTCCAGGGGAGGAAGAGGGGGAATGGTTTTCCTGTAACTTTCCACTGCCTGGCACGGAGGGGAAAGGACACTATAAGTCCTATTAGCACAACTTTCGCTTTCCTACACTTTCGTTTCTCGCTCTTGTTCCATTCCTGATTGAGGCCCTCCAAGGGTCCTTATCTGCTCTTCAAAATGACCGTTGCCAAAGCATCTTTGTACCTGTGGATTGGCCAGTGGCCATCACAAGAACCGGGGTGGGGTTTTGGGTATCTTACAAGTTACTGTCTTCTTTGTTAAATTTTAGAACTTGCTTTCACGTTGCCTCCTATCACTTCTGCTCAATAAAAAGTATCCTGTTTGAAATTTCAAGTTTCAAGAGTCCTACTTTCTTGTGTTAGAAGGAGAGGGGGGCCTGACATCTAGGCTGTTGGCTTCCTAGACTTTGAATTGTATCTTTTAAATGGTATGTAAACAGGATTTATCTCTGTGTGTCTGTTGATGGCTGATTTGTCTGAATGTCGGTGGTCATGTGATTCCACCACTTAAGCCTATATTTGCCCACCCAAAGGTTGTCCTCCCTGCATGAAAGGTTGACTAGGGCTTGGAGACCAGGTCTACCCAGATGAGGTTGCAGTGACTGTTCAAATGACATCACTATCCTCTGCTCCCAGACACTTGACTTAGCCCTGGGTGCCAGTAACACAGAATCACGGATTGCTTTCTGCGTCCTCCCCATCTTCACAAAGACGATAGAGATGTTCTCATTTTCTGCAGTGGCACAATTATAATTGCTGCAACTGCAGATCATGTGGAGGGACTTTCTTATTGCCCTTCCTACTTCTATCTTCATATGGAGATATGGGAGATAAGGCATAAAGTAGAGTGCCTAGAGAAGCCCTGTTTTCATGGAGCCACCTAGGACTTCAACTTTATCTCAGAAAGAAGAATGGACGGTTAACCTTTCAGCTGTTTTTGTGATGTAGTTAATTGTGGTTGTTTAACTCCAAGCAGTGCTGAAGATGTTTTAAACCAGAACTAACTCCCCTGTGAATTACAGTAAATGTCAGGATGAGTGAATGAGTTAACTAAACCCTTATTTCACCCAGTTAAGCGTGTCACGCATAAGGTGGCTGGATTCACGCAACCACATCATTAAGAAAACACAT
The DNA here is from genome assembly GCA_032468155.1 of Oxyrhabdium leporinum. NCBI lineage: Eukaryota > Metazoa > Chordata > Lepidosauria > Squamata > Cyclocoridae > Oxyrhabdium > Oxyrhabdium leporinum. The sequence continues at coordinate 28,148 of JANHFL010003609.1, read as the reverse complement.
TTGTTTTGTGCAAATGGCACGCTGCACCCTAAGGGTCCCCAACTCCCGGGTTGTGGGCCAGCCCCAGGCTGTGGCATGTCAGCAATCGAGCCGCACAAAGAAGCAAGGGTCCATCTGCGGGATGCCAGCAGCACACAAAACTACACACCCCTCCAGTCCGTGGAAAAACCTTTCTCCATGGAACTGGTCCCTGGTGCCCGAAAGGTTGGGGGCCACCACTATAGCCAGATAGCTTAATAGTTCACGCAACTTGCTGAGGCGTTACAGGTAGTCCTCCACTTACGACCACAACTGAGCCCAAAATTTCTGTTGTGAAGTGAGAGATTTGTTAAGTGAGTTTGGCCCCATTTCTTGCCACAGTTGTTAAGTAAATCACTGCAATGGATAAGTTCGTGACCCAGTTGTTCAGTGAATCTGGATTCCCCATTGATTTCGCTCGTCAGACTGTCACCAAAGGTGATTGCAGGGCTTTGGGACAAAGCAACCGTCGTAAGTGTGAACCGGTGGCCAAGCCTCTGAATTTTGATCCGTGATCGTGGAGATACTACACAGGTTGTAACTGGGAAACATGGTCACAAGTCCCTTTTTTTCCTTGCGGTTGTAACTTTGAACGGTCACTAAATGAACTGTGGTAAGTTGAGGACTACCTATATTAGGCTCCCCACGATATATGGGACCACAAACAAACCATGTTTGTTTTAGATTAGATTAGCAAGTTATATGAACCAAGGCTGCCAGGAGGAAGAGACTTCAGACCCAAAGACACTGCCGGGCATCCTGGCCTCCCTTGAATGGCGGCCAGTTCCCCTTCGGCTGTGACCTTTTGAAGAGAGAATTACCTGACGTTCATTGCAATGTCGAATTCCTTGTGGGCCTTGACTCCAACGCACGTTTTGGGAATTGTGCTGACACTCATTTCAAATGGATCGTCTCCTGGGTGTGGGAGCACATTGTACCTCAAGGTAGTCTGAGGAGAGAATATTTTATTGATGGATCATCTTTATTGGTGAATTAGCCAGTCCCAGCAATGCAGATTTTCCACGGCTCTCAAGGAAATCTAGGACCCTTAGTCCCACCTGGACTCATGGGAGAGGGGGGGGGGCATCATTCCCTAGATCCACGTTGCTCAGCCTTCTCCGGTCTGATGTCCTGCGGATGCGTTGGCCTTCAGCTTCCAATATTTTCAGCCAAGTTTGTCAATAGAAGTTGAAGGCCAACACGTCCGGAGGGTGCACCTGGCGGAAGAGCCACAGGTCTTCCGCTCTGCTGAAAGATGCTTTCTTCTTGCAAGCCAACCAGAGAAGCAGATGTGAGTCCACCGTAGAAGGACACAGTAGAAGAACACAACCTTAGAACATGACAGACTGAGCTCAGCACTATTCAGCATTACCTTGTGCTAGAAATACAAAGATGGAGTCTTGGGCCTTCTTACTTAAACAAGGCCTAGACTTTTCTCATTTTCCGTTTCCTTGGTTACCACCCTTCTTCTGCTCTAAGCTGTTCCAGGTCTTTCTCTCCTTATGGGACCATGTTTCTCTATGGTTCCTTTTTCTTTGCATGTCTATGGAGATTCTCAATCATCCAGCTCATGGTTGTCCCAAAGGTGCTTTTTCAAAAGGCAATTGGACTTTCTTTGTTTTTCCTTGAAGACGTTTTGCTTCTCATCCAAGAAGCTTCTTCAGTTCTGACTGAATGGTGGAGAGGATGATATTCTTTGAAGTTGTCTGGTTGTTAGCCTTGTTAGCACTCTTTCTGAGAGCTGTTGAGGCCACTTGGTGGGGTTTTCTGTGCCCTCAGGGTCACCTGAATAATGCAAATGGGTGCCAAGCCTTCGTCGAACTGTTGAAAGGCCTCAAGGACTCTCACAAAGTGCTAACGACCAGATGATTGCAGGGAAGATCAATCCTTCCATTCTCCACCATTTGGTCAAAACTGAAGAAGCTTCTTGGATGAGAAGCAAAACGTCTTCAAGGAAAAAAAAGCAAGAAAAATCCAGTTGCCTTTTGAAAAAGCACCTTTGGGATTCTTTCTCAGCATTTCAAAGTTTAAAGTGGGAAGAGAGTCGGCCAATGGACATAGCCTCAACTCCATGTCTACCTCACTCAAATAATTCAGAGAGCCTCCCTGAAGTAAGAGGGATAACTTCCTACATTTTGAAGGGAGTGATGATGGTCTCAGAAGAGAAGAGCTACTCGTCGACTATAAACTGGGATCATCTTTGGAGGCTCTCATCCAAGTTCCTCCACCTTCTGCTCTAAGTCAGGTGTTTAACAGAGGGAGCCAAATCTTCTCAGTTAGGGAGCATGTGTCTAAATCCCTCCTCGGAGAAGCCGACCTGATGACAAATTTGTTATCTTTTTTTACAGACAGCTAAAAGCCTTTTTTTTAAAAGAATCCCCATTTTTTTCAATGTCTTTTAATTCATGAATATACTTTCCATTTGAGGGAACACTGGTGGCACAGTGGTTAGAACGCAGTATTGTAGTCAAACTCTGCCCACAACCAAGAGTTCGATTCTGACCAGTTCAGGGTTTACTCAGCCTTCCATCCTTCTGAGGCCGATAAAATGAGAACCCAGATTATTGGGGGAGCAATATGCTGACTCTGTAAACCTCCCAGAGAGTGTTATAAAGCACTGTGGGGCAGTATATGTCTACTGTAAGTGCTATTCTATATTCTATTTTGTTTCCATGAAGAAATATGCTGCTTATGAGCCTGGAAGCCATGCTCATAGGCAGAATATCCAAATATATATTAAACTGACCCACAACATCGCCTGCATCCTGTCACTGCCTTTTCTCTCCCAAGGATCCCTGGGAACCTCACCTGCAGGTAGATGCAACTTTCCCCGGTCACAACTGGTGTATACTCCCCAGGCACATTGGGCAGGGCCTGGCACTGAAGGACAAGCCTGTTGGTGTTGTCCACGTGGAATTCCCTCAGATTGTTCCCGCCGGACTTCAAGGCCACTTTGGTGCCTGCCGTATTCTTGGAGAAAGTCAAAGCCGCGTACAAGGAGAGGGCCTCGAGAGCCACCACGGTGTCCTGCAAGGAGAGATGGAGGTGAGGGTGATTTCTTCCCTCAGGAACGCAAATAGGACACCTGGATCCCCAAATCATTCTTATGCAATGGTGAGCAGGACGCCGGAAGTGGATTTCAATGTTTTCTTCACATCGAGAGTCCATGAGAGAGCTGGAAGGGACCTCGGATTTCTTCTAGTCCAACCCCCTGCTCAAAATGGAGGCCCTATACCATTTCAGACAAATGTCTGCCCAGTCTCTTTTTAAAAGCCTCCAGTGATGTAGCACCCACAACCTCGGAAGGCAAACTCTTCCACTGCTTCATTGTTCTGATTGTCAGGAAATTTCTCCTTAGTTCTAGGTTGCTTCTCTCCTTGGTTAGTTTTCATCCGTTGCTTCTTGTCCTGCCTTCTGGGGCTTTGGAGAATATCAATCCATCGGAATAGAGCTGGAAGGGAGGACTTCTAGCTCAACCCACTGCTCAAGCAGGAGACCCTACACCTAGGTGGCGCAGTGGTTAGAGTGTTGAACTGCAGGCCACTTCTGCTGATTCAATCTAGCGGTTCAAATCCCAC
>JANHFL010003609.1:4109-24452 GCA_032468155.1 Oxyrhabdium leporinum | reverse complement strand
AAATGCTTGGAGAATTGGGGGAAAGCGAGGGCATCTGGGGGGTGAAAGCTCCGTGGCGTGGGGCTGCAATGGCAAAATGGGCAATGGAGCAGCCAGCGAGAGGGAAGGGGACTTTTCCTTTTCCCCTGCTCCTTGTAGTTCCCTCGTGACGGCCTCTCCTTTGCAGCGCAGCGGTCCACCCCGCTGAGCTCAATGGTGAGCTTCGTGGCACCTAAGCAGGGGCCACGTCACCACCCTGCCTGTCCCCGGAGCTTGCCTGCGTCCGGCTGCCACTGCGGGGGGGGGGGAAATTGTAAAGGGACAGGCTGCGGCCTGTCACTACTTTGCCAGTGCTAGAAGCCTCCAGCCGCCGTTCCCGCCTCCGTTCCGGGAGGCAAAGAGGTGATGGCCGGAGGCCCTTCACTCCGGCAAAAACCGGCACTAGAATCCTCCAGCCGCCGTTCCCGCCTCCGTTCCGGGAGGCAAAGAGGTGATGGCTGCAGGCCCTTCGCTCCGGCGAAAAGCGGGCCAGAAGCCTCCATTCGTCACTACTTTGCCGGCACTAGAAGCCTCCAGCCTCCCTTCCCGCCTCCGTTCCGGGAGGCAAAGAGGTGATGGCCGGAGGCCCTTCACTCCGGCAAAAACCGGCGCTAGAATCCTCCAGCCGCCGTTCCCGCCTCCGTTCCGGGAGGCAAAGAGGTGATGGCTGCAGGCCCTTCGCTCTGGCGAAAAGCGGGCCAGAAGCCTCCATTCGTCACTACTTTGCCGGCACTAGAAGCCTCCAGCCTCCGTTCCGGGAGGCAAAGAGGTGATGGTTGCAGGCCCTTCGCTCCGGCGACAAGTGGCGCCAGAAGCCTCCATTCATCACTTCTTCGCCTTCTTTTTTCCCAACTAACCTTCAGCATCACTGTCTCTACAGCATCAGTTATGTGACTGGATGGGCATGGCCAACTCAACATCACTCGCAGCAAGGTGCCACCAACCCCATCAACTCCCAGGACCACCGCTTGCTTCAGATGTGGAAAAGAGGGACATCGTGCCGCAGATTGCCGTGCAAAAACCCCAGCTAAAAAAACGGAAAACCTAACTGGGGGAAAACCAGCAACACCTGCAACACGCAAACCAGAAACGGCGCTGAGGACCAGGGCCACCGTCGAGTCTCACCCCTCAACTGAATGAGGGGGTGAAACTCCGAAAAAGGCTAGAAACACATTCAAATGGTCGGAAACCAATCCGGAAGAGAAGGAAATGGTAAGCAACCCAATTGAACCCTTTACCTTTCCCCTAAGACTTTTCATCCCCATTTTGGGAAGGAATGTGACAATTCCTGTTTTTATAGACTCTGGATGCACCAGATCTTTAATTAGCCCCACCCTTGTGGGAAAATTGGGCATCAAACTGAGAAAACTAAAGTCTCCTATCATCTTTTGTCAACTGGATGGCTCAACGTCGGGAGGGAGCCAGCCCTATTGGCCACCGAATCCTTATTGATAACTCTAGGGGACCATACAGAAACCCTCACATTTATCGTTGCCCCAGGAATGGAATGGCCCCTAGTACTGGGATTAGCGTGGTTAAAGAAATGGAACCCTAAGATAGACTGGAAGAATGACTCCATTCGGTTCCGAAAAACCGAAGACACGCCCCTAGAGGATAAAAAGGAAAAACCGTGCGAAAAAGTGGCGGCAAAACCTGGGTGGGATGGGCCAATCACCACCATCCCAAAAGAATACCATGACTTAACAGAAGCATTCAGTGAAAAATCATGTGATGAACTGCCCCCCCCACCGCCCCACTGACTGTGCTATCAAATTACTACCAGGTTCTAAACTTCCTAAACCAAAGATGTACTGTATGTCTCCTAATGAATTGAAAGAACTTAGGAGATTCATTGACAAAAATCTTGAATGAGGATTTATTGAGAAAGCCCGCCCAAAAATGGCAGCCCCCGTTCTTTTTAAAGAAAAAAAGGATGGCTCTCAACGTCTTTGTGTTGACTATAGGAACCTTAACGCAATTAGTGAATCTAATATCTACCCCCTCCCACTCATGAAGGATATGCTAGCTCACCTTTCAAGAGGAAAATCTTTTCTAAATTGGACTTACGCGAAGCATATTACCACGTCCTTATCAAAGGGGGACGAATGGAAAACTGCTTTTAATGCACCATTGGGATGTTACCAATTCAAAGTACTTCCTTTCAGATTACACGGGGATCCAGCTGTATTCTGATCAATGATGTATTACATTAACATTTATACAAAAGTGTTTTAGTTTACCTTGATGACATTTTAATTTATACTGAGACAAAAGATGAACATGTCAAACTTCTACGAACTGTGTTACACAAACTACGAGCTGCAAAACTGTATGCCAAATGCGAATTCCACCAAGACACTATCGACTATTTGGGATATCGCATTTCACACCAAGGCATTGAAATGGACCCAAAAAAGTTAAAGCAGTCATTGATTGGGACCGCCCACATACACGTAAGCAACTACAGAGCTTTCTGGGATTTGCCAACTTTTACCGCCAATTTATTCCCGCCTTTGCTCAAATTGCTCTACCTGTCACCAACCTACTAAAAACAAAAGGGGACAAGAAACCAAAACCCAGCCAACCGCTGAATTGGATTATGGAATGTCAAGCCGCTTTTGAAAAATTGAAACAGCTTTTTTCTGCTGAACCTGTCCTCAAGCACCCCGACCCCCAACAACCATTCGTTATTCAAGCTGATGCTAGCGATGTTGCTGTGGGAGCAGTATTATTACAACAAAATGATCAAGGACATTTACAACCATGTGCATACACCTCAAAGAAATTAAATGAAACTGAACAGCGATGGGCCATCTGGGAAAAAGAAGCATACGCTGTCAGATGGGCCCTCCTTAATTGGAGACACTTTTTAGAAGGCAATGAACACCCTTTTGAAATATGGACTGATCATAAAAATCTAGAATCTCTAAAAACTGCTAGAAAACTTTCACCTAAACAACTCAGGTGGGCACAATACTTCAAACGGTTCAATTTCTCCCTAAAATACATACCAGGGGGAAAAAACTTTTTAGCTGATGCTTTGTCACGAAAACCACAATACAACAGCATGAAACCAGAAATTGTTAGACCCATCATACAACCTCAACTTACTGATGCAAAAGTACTCACACGTTCTAAAGCAAAACAACAACTCTCAAGTGACAACGAGATTTTCATTGCTTTCAAACATGCTCTCGCTTCCGACGAGTGGTTCCAGAATCATCAAAATCTTTGTACCATGAAAGATGACTTGCCTTGGGTTGGAAATAAACTTTATGTCCCTGCCTCGCAAAGACTCTTAGTTATGGAAAGATGTCATGACTCTAAAATTGCTGGACATTTTGGTTTTGTAAAGACTTTGCACCTCATTAAACAACAATTTTGGTGGCCCTCCCTCAAAAAGACATCTAAAGTTACATTGCTAGTTGCCCCACTTGCGCAGCAGCAAAAAGACAATACAGAAAATCTCCTGGACTTTTACAACCCGTCGCTTCACCTTCAGCACCCTGGAGAGAAATCTCTATGGACTTCATTGATGAATTGCCTGACAGCGCAGGAAACACTGTAATATGGGTAGTTACAGACCTGTTTTCACGCCAAGCTCATTTCATACCGTGCCAAAAGATCCCAACAGCAAAAGCACTTGCAAAACTTTTCCTTAACCATATTTATCGCTTACATGGAGCCCCCAAAAGCATCATATCTGATAGAGGCGTCCAATTTACATCAAACTTTTGGAAAGCATTTCTTTCCCTCTTTGGCTCCACCCAGGAGCTCAGCTCTTCAAATCATCTGGCTACCAATGGCTTGATAGAATGCGTGAACGCCATATTGGAACAATACCTCAGATGTTTCATTAACTACCAACAAGACAACTGGACTGACCTCCTTACTTTTGCTGAAGTAGCTTACAATAACTCAATCCATTCCAGCACCGGTTACACTCCTTTTCAAGCAGCTAATGGCCGACAATTCACTCCTATGCCTGAACTTCCTACTGAACAACCAACTATTACATCCCTCAAAGAGTGGATTGAAAACTTACAAAACCTTTGACCTATTGTCCATTCATCATTAAAAGATGCTCGCGAAGCCTTCAAAAAACAGGCTGCTAAGAAAAGATCAGATCCTCCTCCTTTTCATATAGGAGACAAGGTTTATTTATTAACTAAATTCCTGAAATCACTTCAACCATTTAAGAAACTTGCCCCTAAATACATCAGCCCTTTTCCTATTACAAGAATAATTAACCCTGTTACCGTGGAGCTACAGCTTCCGAAAAATCTCTGTCTCATTCATCCCGTTTTCCACATTAGTTTAATCAAAAGAGAGATCACATCCCCCATTAGACCTGCCCTCCCTCCTACACCTTCACCTATTATGGTACATGACGAACAACATTTTGAAATTAAAGACATTCTAGACTCTAGAAAACATCGAGGAAAAACCCAATATTTAGTTTCTTGGAAACATTTGCAACCTGGCCATAACGAGTGGGTCGATAAACATCATGTCCAATCTCCCTCACTACTTAAATGCTTTCACTCTTTGTACCCTGACAAACCTTCATAACTTTCCTCTATTGCTATTTTGTATGTGTTTTTTTCCCCAGGATGACGACTCCCCGTTTTGAGAGGGCAGCATGTCAGATCCCCAAATGTTTATCTGCCATTCTTCCAGGGGAAGAAGAGGGGAAATGGTTTTCCTGTAATTTTCCACTGCCTGGCACAGAGGGGAAAGGACACTATAAATTCTATTAGCATAACTTTCGCTTTCCTACACTTTTGTTTCTTGATCCTGTTACATTCCTACTTGAGGCCCTCTGAGGGTCCTTATCTCTTCTTCGAAATGACCATTACCAAAGCATCTTTGCACCTGTGGATTGGCCAGTGGCCATCACAATGCCGGGGTGGGGTTTGGGGTATCTTAAAACTTATTGTATCCTTTGTTAAACTTTAAAAGTTGCTTTCACTTTGCCTCCTATCACTTCTGCTCAATAAAAAAGTATCCTGTTTGAAATCCAAAGTTTCAAGAGTTCTACTTTCTTGAGTTAGAAGAAGAGGTGGGCCTGACAGAATGCTTCATCTTCCAAGATTTATTTAGAATTGTATTGCAAGTAATATAGCGCTGTATGAACTATTTAGTGGCAGTCCCTTTAGAAGCAACTGTGATGAATCTTCGAGCAAATCTATTCTTTCTCTTGGCCTACTTCAGCCACTCACTACTTTTTGAGTTCAGAAATGGATGGTATTGGAACTATGAGGAAGAAAGTGTTAATGTCTAAGAAGAGAAAGCAAAGTCACAGGAATTAATGAGGAAGGAGCAAGACTTAAAAGGAAAAAGAATGTGCTGCTAGATCATCCATCCAAGAGTTAGCCATAGAAGCTTGTCTTCCCTGCTTGGACAGAGCCGGTATGGAACTGCTTGTGGAAAGAACTCAGATCCCTCAATGTTTGGAGCTAAGGGTTTAAAAAAGTGTTTAGTTGTTTTCCAGTGTACTCCTCTGAATAATTTGCATAACTTTAGGATATGAATAATCTCTCACTGCATGCATGTATGGCACGTATACACATACAGACACACTCAAAATATGCATAGTAACTTTGCCTAGTTAAATGATCAATATATATTCAACAGTGATTAAGATATAAGAAGTTCCAAGAATAACCTAAGGCACTACTCAGCATTATCAATTGTGTTTATTTTTCCCACATTATTTGGTGAGTAAAATGTAAACTTTGTGAAAAATGTCTTCATCATGTATTTAATCCCCTATTTTGAATGTGTTCTGATTCTTTAACCTGTTTTATGGAAAACAATTAATCACTTTATTGTGATGAGGCAATAATGGAGTTATAATAAAAAAACCTGATACCAAAATTGTAAAATATCTTTAAACTCAAAAATGAAACAAGATGAAAGTCAATAAATATGATTGCCATTATTTATTAAGAATTATGGCAATATAGTGTATGTATGCATGCATGTATGTATGTATTACACTCACAAATGTATCAGAGCTTATGTGAATGACAACATTCAACAATTTTGCACATTTTATGCAATGATCAGCAAATTTTGCTTCCCTACGTATATTATTCTAGTCTTTTAAAAATGTGTGAAGCAAGATGAAAAAAAATAAGATAATTCATACGCTTTAAAAATATAATTTTAATTCTGACCATTAAAATTGACTTTAATCTAAGAATAAAATTCTATTTGGCATTGCAATTTGCCATCATGAGTTGACTTGTGTTCTGTGTCTAAGGAAATTTAATCTGTAGGCTTCATAAATGTCTTTTGAGATCTCCTGTTGCTTTTTACTGAATCTGAAGAGTATGTTTATAAAATATACAAATTAGATGTGAGTCTTTAATTGTTTATTGATATTGCCCTGTTAAACCACACACCTATGTGTGTGACACAAAAATAGATGCACATGCATGTACACTCACCCAGTCATACAGACCCTTGTCTCAGGACAAAGCTATTCTCATCAGCATGCAAAGAACTTGCTTGTCTGTCAAAGATTATCTGCATCTTTTCAATCACTTCCTTCCATTGATCTTTTTATGTCTCTCTTTTAACTTATGCTGTTGCTGATATTCAGTGACAGGAAGAGCCTGGCTGCACATTAATCCCTTGATGGCTATCTGAAACCAGTCCCAAGAGCATTAATAGCAGTTATCTAGTGGAAGGGGAACTTGTTATGGCATCATTGAAGAATAGACCTCTAATTGGAGCTACTCATGTGCGCAAGTCAGTTTTGAAATGAAAGTATTGATTTATTTTAATCTTTACAATGGAATTTTGACATTAACATTTACACATTTTTATCCAGATCTCATATGCATTCCCCCCCCCCCCCGATTCATTTAGAGAAATGGCATTCCTTTAGTGTAAACTGAATGAAGGCTGACTTTTCTGAAGTTTCAGCCTTTGCCAGGATTTCAGCTGTGCTTCCTGATAGAAAAGGTTTTTGGAGGGCTGCCTTCAAAAAGACAGTGCAGGTAGGTATAGATCATCATGGGACTTGAGTATCTTTCTCAAGGCTTCTTCTGAACACTATGAATTGATCCCTGTATCATTGTCACTAAAGTGATCATCTGACTCAATGTTGCATGGGAGATAGCACTCATGGGAGTTAGCACTCATGGGAGCTTCCAAAACATAACAAGATTCTGTAGAAGAAGACACCTAAGCAAGGCTAGACATTTGGCTATACAAGAACACAATGATGTCAAAGGAGAATATAGGAAGTGCTAAAATTAAAGTGGAAGCAGTTTTTATTAACAGGAAAAAATGACTTTTTATTTTGATAAGACATCCTGAATAAGTAGTCCTGTACCTCAATCTGTAGGCATTAATGTGAAGAGATTTCAGTGATGGGATATGATATTAATGTTTCCTAACATTGATTATGAGAACCATTTTGGTGTGGTGGTTAAAGCATCAGGCTAGAAAGGAAATTGTGAAATCTAGTCCTGCTTTAGGCACAAAGCCAGACCCATGACCTTGGGCTAGTCACTTTCTCTTAACCCTAGGAAGGAGGCAACAGCAAATTATTTATGGAATATCCTTGCCAAGAAAACTTCAGGGACTTATTCGGGTAGTCTCTGAGAATAGACATGATGGAATAGAATGGACAAAAATGTGGTAGGCTTCTCTTCATTGCGTGTTTTCAAACAGAGGCTAGGCAGTCCTCTAGGATCCTTTAGTTTGTATTCCTCCAGAGAGCAGGGGATGAAAAGGCCTTTTCCAATTATATGATAAAAACTAAGGTGCTTCTTCTGAATATCTACTTGGTTGTAAGCCCTAATAAGGTCATTGGGTTTATTTCTGAGTAGGCGTTTATATAAACTCTCATTACATCCCCTTCTGTCAGAAGATTATATTAAAAAAGACAACTCATCTGATTGCTATTACATCAGCCAGTCATGTGTGCTAGCTTTCCAAGAAAAAGAAAGCTAGTCTCCCTTTGCAAATTCTGTGTAACTTTCTCATAACCAACTGTTTAATGGGTAAACTGTAGCTTAGATATGAAACACCACAGGCCCCTTCCTTAGAAAATGGCTGAGTCAGAAGCCAAAGGTGAAACCCTGAAAACACACCCTGGGAAAATCTTTTATAATTGGGCATCCCTGATGCCGTAAATCTCTATATGTAGATCCTACAATGTTTGCTTTTACAATAAACTCCCATCAAACGAACAATACCACCAGAAATGGAGAAGGAAAGAGGCCAATAGAATGTCATATCTTAGCTTCTCCCATCCAGCTGCACTCTAAAATGGTTAGACTAGGCAAGCATTGGTGTGAAATTAATTTGAAACTTAGATTTAAAATGCACAAGTTGGTATGCTATATTGTGCATTATTTCCTTATTTTACTTTTCTGGAGCACGTATGATTCTTTTTGTTAAGTTCTCACATCCAAAAAAAAGTAAAATTCCTCCTGTTCTTTAATGAACTTTGCCTCATGACTTTTTCTTTGTTATGGGAATTAACTATCCTATACATTGAAGGAAGTATCTTCCCTGAAGCATTTTAGCTACTGTGTGACTTATCCACACTATACTCTGAACCTCAGTAATCAGTTCAAGTAGGGACTGAGAAGAGGTATATTGTTAAACTTTAACACAGTTTGAAAGAATTAAAGTTAAACATGCTAGCATTAATGTGGAAAATGAATTCATTCTGTGTATCTATCTGTGGGTATAAAAGCTTAATATATGGATCTCTTCACAGACAGCCTGTCATGCTTCACCACTATATTTCCATCACTACCGACAACATAATGGTGGCCCACCGTTCATGTTCCAATGAACACCTCAAGTCAGGCAGACACATAACAGATTAATTAGGGGGCTTGGTAAATTGAATCCATGGACTGTAATTACCAACACTCAAGACCTGCAATTTCTGTTTTAATTAAAATAAACAGTGTGAAGAAGCTGACATCACAGCAGAGTAACCAGCATAGAAGTCACCATTAATTATGTTGAACTGTGCCCTTCATTGTTAGGAAGAAGGTACTAGTGGGGGCTTGATTGAATATACATGCACTGGACCTGATTCATAGGGTATAATTAATGTATGTAAACCACATATCTCCATTTGGAAACAGAGAACATGATTTGCTACAGTTATTGCTTAAATGAAATGCATTGGAGCTTCTTTAGTTTGTCTTCAAATTAAAATTAAATAGTAAAAATAAAATTTGAAACTTCTAATATTTTCCCCTCCTTCCTTGAGTCATTGGGGGCAGTTGGCTTTGCTGGTAAAGATTACATACTTCCATTCAGTAAAATTAAATTGTTTTAAACTGTATTAATTTGGTGTAGCTGGTTTGAAGATCTATAAGAATATTAGCAAACTTGGAAATTGAAAATATGTATGATCAGTAAGAAACTCTCACACCGGCTGCAAAGTGATTGCTGTTTATATGGGACAGAGTAAAATGAAGAGAAAACGTCCAGCATCATTGATATCAATAAAACATGCTGGTCACAAGATTCTAAGATATGTTCACTGCTATGGATAGATAAGAGATACTGTGGAGTTCTTGGTGTTCTCTGAGATTGGTTGTTTGTTTGAAGATGTTTTGCTACCTTATTAAGTCATGATAAAAGACTAGGTAATGATAAGAAACTAGGTGATGATTAGACACAGTGTTATAGAATCTGGAGAGAGCAAAATATTCTGTGCACAAACTGTTCTTTGCTCAGAACAAATAATCTCAGGTGATTTGTGCTTGAATCAGAGATGTTGTAGATTGGGAAGAATAAGAAAGAAGAGTAAGGAAAATCAAAGACATGGTGGCAGTATGCAACAATAATGGCTAGGAGAAGATAGGGAAAGTAAGGTTGTTTAGCTGAAATCCAGTACAACCAAGATCTATTGATGTTCACTTTTGTAGTTTCAGGGGAACTTCAAAAACATACTATGATTGATTTCAATAAAATACATATGTTATTTTGTGCACTTTTAACAAAATAAGAAAAAAATATTTAGGCAAACAAGTCCTACTCTCAATTCTCTAAGGAATCCCAATTAAAGTATCCTAAATAGATGGCAATCTAGGATGTGTTTAAGCACATCCAAAGAACAGGTGTCTACCATCTCTCTAGGTCAAGGGTGTCAAACTCTCGGCATCACATTGTCATCACATGATGTATCATGACTTTCCCCCCCCTTCGCTAAAATGGGGGTGGGCATGGCCAGTGTGTGACGCATTTGGCCTGCGGACCGCAAGTTTGACACCCATGCTCTAGGCGAATATTTTTCTCTTGAATGTCATTGTTATTTCTTTTTCCTAACATGTAGTTGGAACATGCACTCTGACAAACGAAGGAACCTACCTTCTAGGAACATAACACTTATGTTCATTCTTCTCCTATCAAGATTAACCATACCCAGCTCATAGCTGGTTGTTTCTTATCCCCTGATCATCCACTATGCTCTTGTTTGAACCTATTCTGATTTCTTTTAATTACCACCCAGGAATCTCAATAACTTCTGACCAAAGCAAAATAAACAGAAACTATTATTTCCCATGATTTGGTTATGCTCCATTGACATAATGTGAAATAGCATTTGGTGCTTTTGTAGCCATATCACACTTATAGCTTCTATTTATTTTGCATTGGGGCTTTTTTTTTCATCCAAGCCAGTTATATTCTGTGTCTGTGAATTTGGTTATTATTCCTTAAATGAAGAACATTGCTTTTATATCTGTTAAATTCACTCCATTTCTCTAATCTACCAATATCATTTTCAATTTTGCCCTTTATAGTGTTAGGTAACCTAGCTACTTTTGAGTCATTTGCAGATCTGTTGAGCATTTACTCCAAAGAATAGAGGAGTTTGGACTTTTAGGTACTCTGCTTAATATCTGTTTCAATTTGAGGAATCACTAATAAACAGTCTTTATGTATAATTTATGAATCACTTTGTTTCTTCTCAACAAGAATTACAAGAATTATGTGGGATATTTTGCAACTACTTTGTTAAAATCAAGACTAACCTATAATTTCCTGGATTCTTCTCCCTCACTTTTTTGTTTTGTTTTGAACAAAGATACTTTTATCTGGTACTTCAATTTTTTAGAATTTTACAAAGATAATAGATAAAAATCTTTCTCTCACCATTAGCTATTTTCTCCAATGTGCTTAATTCCTAAAGATTCAAATACATTAAAAGAGGTATTCCCTGACTATATTTATATCAAGCTCAGTATTTCATACATATCTTGCATGGCCCTCTTTTATTGGAGAAGTCTGAGTTTTATTTTGGTATCTTCACCTAACATTTATAGAGATTCCTTTTGTTTTGTTATAAACTTTTTCCGATACATAATATACTTTGCCAACTTCAACTCAACTTTCCCTATACCAACCAATACTGGACTACCTGTATGTAATCTACTTTTTTGCTTTCATAGTTTCCCTACACTTATGTCTAGCCACATTGGATTCTTTGCTGTCCTTTTTTTTTCCTCATTGGAATTGTTTGCAATGTGTGCTTTTAGTGTGCAGAATTTGCAGCAAGTCATGATGATACCAAAATGATAACATTATACCACCAGCAGCAGGAGGAGCACAGATGCTACCATTACATATTTGTGTTTTGACTTCTGATGAAATTATGTAAGTTATGGCATTTGCATGATGACATTGTCACACCTATTTCAATATTCCCATCTACTGCTCCACCCTGCAGACATCCAGGCTTTTAATATCCCTTTTTTGGGGTAACTCCCACTAAATTTGAACTTAATCCCCAAATTTTCTGCAATAAGTTCCTAGTTCTGGGTTGAGTTTATTAAAATCCACATTTTTACACCGTCCAAAATGCATTCGACTATATTCCACTGGACTTTCCCTTAAATCAAGAACTCCAGCATTAAAGGCTCACTTTCCCCCAATGGACTACTTCCATTTCTTCAACAAGTCATTACTATTGGTTAGTTTCAAATAAAGGATAGCTAACTGTCTTGTGCCTTCCTCCTGTCTCTGAAGTCCTCCATCACTATTATTGCTTGCTCTTGCAAAGGTTAACTTATCTATTAGTGGGCACATATGGGAAGAGGGAGAAAGTTTGTAGATCAGGGCTATTGCAAGTTTCATGCTTGTGTGGAAAAGATAGTTGTAGATAATTTATAAATTTATGCTTTACATACTTGTTTTATATTATTTATATGTGTATGTTTTGTCTGATAGGCATTTTTATACCCTTAGAGTTAGAAAGGCAGGATAAATAATAATGTTGACAAAAATGAGAACATCTGGCTGACTTTGTGACCAGCCTTAATATATTTACATATGGCCAGGTGCATCTCTCCCAATTCTTCCTTAACCCCGTATATCAAAAAGGTTTCTAGACAGGGTGCCCTGACCACCTGCCTCTGGCTGGCACTGGTTGGTCACAATTCCAGACAGCGTGTCCTGAGGAACAAAAAATCAGTATCTGTTGGTCAGAAGCTTTGGTCAACTGTTATAGAAGAAGGAGAAGAAAGCTATGCTAATCAGGAGTTTGCTGCCCAAAACTCCTGTTGGCTTGTCTACTCACGCATATCCTTCCCCTGGATAAAGTTGCATTTTCCCCAGTGAGGTGAAATGCATATGCAATAGGCAAGCCAAGAGCAATTATAAAGCAACCATGCAATCTTTTGGAAAAAGATGCTGCTTCTTTAATGATATGAAGAGAGGTACTTCTCATTTGGCCTCATTTGATCCTGTAGTTGTCCTGTATTTTGCACTCCACCCAAGCTTCTCTTTCACCACTCCCTTCACCCACTTCCAAATGTGTGTATCCTTTGATGTCATCTGAGATGCTAAAAACATCCTCCCAGAGTATTTGTGCCAGAGTTCTTCTATTATAAATTCTCAGTACTCCATAATGATACACTTTGAAAATGTAATATATCATAAACATAAGCAGGCTTGATTCATATATGAAGGACATGGGCAATGAAGAAATATCCAAGCATTATTCTCATTCATATAGGAAGAGGAAACAGCCACCATTTCTGCTGGAGCAGCTTCCAGGTTCAGAAAAAAAGAAGAATGAAACAGCTGGGCAACAGCTGCAGTAATTTCAGAGACTGACGTGCTCAGATTTGATTCAGTGTCTTCATACTTGCAAAGGGGTCAGAGACACAAATCCCTGTAAAAAACAAACATCACAAATGGGGAGAGTTGTGCAGATCTGGAATTATGAGAGAGATAGCAGATGCTCTGTCAATAATAGCCGATACTTGTGTATTCTCAACATGGCTGTCATGATGGATGTCAGTCATAAAACCACATTCACCAGAAGGCAAACTGGTGAGCTTGCTCCCAGCAACCCCCTCTAGTTTTCCAGAATGATTAGTTTACAGTTTTCCCGTTTTTTCTGCGTAAATAGGAACACTTTCAAAGAAAGCTCTGAGATGCAGCCACTCAATACTTTTTATTTTGTCAATCAAGATACTTAGGTTCACTTATTAACATATATTTGAATCAAAGGAGTCTTAAAAATATAAATATCAGAAAGGGAAAGTAACTTGATTGACCCAACATGTATGTCCATGGATAGACTGGTGCCTGTCCACAAAAACTGCCAACCCTTGCTTTGCCTTCTAGGGCAAACTATCCATGCCGAATTGCTTGCTAAACAAGCCCCAAAGTATGCTAGCTTTATGCATTGTAATCCACCCTGCTTAGATCACTTGAACCGGGATGCAAATATGTATAATTTAATTTAGAGTTTCAAATAACAAATTCATACCAGATTATAAGGCTACAGAGTAGTATTTGCAACCTGTCTTCAACAGTGCTTGCGGTAGGTCTGATCTTAATGTCTCACTAGATCAACCACAATATGATCTCAAAATTCCAGACGTGCTCACCAACTCCAAAGATGTGCCTAAGCAGGAGCTAGAGTATAGGCATGTTGTATGTACAGATTGTAACATTTTTAGTGCATTACAATAAAAAAACCACCATAAGGAAGAGGAGGAAGAGGAAAAGAAAAGTATGAGTTTCTAACTTCATCCCTTTTATACATACGCTATTTTACAATATTTGCTTAGAAGCTAGATTGTTGGTAAATTTATGCTGTATGAAGTATATATGGGAACCATTCTTGCTTATATTGGGTAAAACTTCTATTGTGTGTTTGTGTGTGTGTGTACACACATGTGCACACACGTGCACACACACACACTGCTAGTGTTGCAATTGCTGAATATTCTCCAGGTTTAAATTCCCAATCAGATATTATCAGAATTGTATCTTTCTTCCAGTGTTGAGCAACATTTGTTCTTAATGCTGTAAGCATATAGCTAAGTAACTTATGATGCTTCTTGTAGGTTTATTGTGAGATTATTCCTATTAAGGAAAGTTGTGGTTTCATTTCAAATTTAAATTCCAACACCTTTTGCACTGTTCTATGTGCATCAACAATGTCTGCCTACCCCAGGTCCTTGGGAAGGACTCAATGAGTGGATAAAGATGCCAAAACTGGTCACAACATCTGGCTGTCAGTGCCACTAATAATAAGGAACTCAGCAATCCTAAGAAAAAAAGAAAAAGGATATATAAATAAAGATATGTAAAGTTAGATGATGTGCCTATCTTTGGCAATGCTTCAGTAAACTACTCCTGTGAAACTCTGCATGTAATATATATATATATCTCAGTACATTGATTCATCTCCTCAAAGTGGTAATGCATATACAGAAGTATTTTTTCAGCTAATGGAAATCCTAGAGCAGGGCTGTCAAACTCGGGGCCTGCAGGCCGGATACATCATGCACTGGCCACGCCCACGCCTCATTTAGCAAAGGGGGAAAAAGTCCTGATACGTCATGTGACGCCACAGTAGAACATACCATTTTTAACAATAGGGTTGGCCCCTCCCCTTTTGTGATGTCACTTCCACTCCCCCCTCCCTTGGAGTACTGTGACATCATAACCTTACGCCCTTCCTGCCTGTCCCACAACCCCTTTTACCGGAAGTAGTATGATGTCATCTCTCTCTACCCTTTATGCCTCACAATCCCTTTCACCGGAAGTACCGTAACGTCATCCCGGTTCAGCCTGGTGTCACCCATAATCCTTTCCCCCGGTAGAGGCCTTTCACCCAGAAGGCTTGTAACTGATTCAGCCCGTCCCACAGTCCCTGTCATACAGAACTACAGCACTGTATTAATTATTCATCAGGAAGAGTTTTCATTGGTCCATATTTGCAGGGTTGTGATTGGTAGCTGCCTCCTATAACGGTACACAGGGGAGTGTTCTCATTGGCCCATATTTACAGGGGTTGCGATTGGTAGCAGCAGCCTGTGACATAGCAGTTTTGCCTCAGAGCAACTCCCCATTGGTCAAATCAAAAGAATGATGGTTAGAGCACGAGGAATGCTAATGCAAAAAGAAAAAAAAATAAAACTAAAAATAAATAAAGAGCAGCTTATCTGAGCGGGCAGCAGGCGGCTTGAGCAGCAGGCCGGGTATCTGAAATTAATTAAAAAGACTGTTCACGTGTTGTGGCTCTGAAATTAATTAAAACCCGTTTGCTCATTGCGGGGTATAAACGCGTTATCTACGTAAAGTAAGCTGACCTCCTGCCCTGTCCCTGTTCCGTTACCAGCTACCAGTTGTAATGCAAGGAATGTGGGAGAAGACTTTTCTTTGTTCTAGTATGTTTTACAATGCGGAGTTGTAAAAATAAAATACTATTTTTGCAAAAAAGAACCCATGTTTGTATGCGAGTTTTGCTTTTTTGGAAACAGGTGGGTAAGAGAAAAAAATAAATAATAAAAATGGGTGGTTAAGTGCATGCACACTTATGACAATAAGACACAGGACAGATCGGGACATGTGCCAGGGTGTTAGTGTGTGGGTATGCACTGCTTATGCTTCCTAGAGACCATGCGTGTGACGCGCATGATCCCATGTGTAACAAGCATGTTTAACGCATGTTCTGACCTGTCAGCATGGCCTGCTGTTCACGGCCTGATAAAGAGGTCCTCTGCAGAAGGGTGACAATTCAGCCGCTTAAAGCATAGACCGCGTTTAACAACAGCATGGGCCCTTGCGAAGGAAATAATAAAAAGGTTGTAGGCCCGAGTCAAGGTCTATTTTGAAAGATTACCATATATGTTGTACCATGTTTGATGAAGACTTACATTAGTTCGGGCCTATTTTGTTTGGATGTCGTCTACCGTGTTGTAACGTACAGGATGCTGTACAACATGAAGATGTGTCCGACTTTAACAGTTCTTACCTGGAGGGCTGGGAAATGACTAAGAGATGTTCTTTATCGCCGATCCAAGGAACAGATCTGAGTAAGTAAAATCCTGTTATATATTCAAATGTGTAAATCATGAAAACCCAGTTACCATTACCATGACAGGTAATGAGTTAATATATTTTCCAGGTTCTGTTCCAGGTTATAGCCATAACAACAGTGACTCCTTAATAACAAACATCTCAATTGATGAAGAGTATGCAGGGGGCTGCTTAGGCAAATGAAACTAAACTGATTTTTTACTACACCTACTGATGATAATTTTATATAATAAATGGAGAAAGAGTTGGTGATAGCTTTAGTAATGGCCTATTTTTTTATATTGAAGCAGAAACGGTTCCTGGATATAAACATGACAAGAGTCTGGTCTTTTTAAGAAGTATCTCAAGTGATAATGAATCTACAGATGACAGTGGAGATTGTAGGATCCCCATGAAGTCTATTACCAACATGTTTACTGCGGATGTTAATGACAATATTAATAATGGTGTTCTGAAGCATTATGATTATCTTGCTGTCTACCGGGGGAAGTTAAGAGACATTTCAAATGAAGATAATGTTGTTGTAGGATGTGCATATGGTACTGTTGATTGTACTTTGTGTGATGACTACAGATTTTGAAGATGCTGATGCTGATGATCATGATACTAATGATGAAGGTTATTATTCTGTTGGCTAACTTAGTGTTAAAGTACTCTAAATTACAAATAAAAGGTTTGTGCTAAAGAGCAAAGTGTGTTTATTGTACAGGTTGCACGGTGCAGAATGAAGTATGAAAATATTCTAAAGGAACTGTATTATACACCCGAATGTACAGGTAACTATGGAGGGGTAAATGCCCTATTTAAGGCTGGGTGGAAGCACATTAAAAACAATCTTGAAGCATGTCAAGATATGGCTTTCCGGATAAGATGTTCATACCCTTCATAAACCTGCAAGGATAATTTTTCCTAGGAACACAACAATAGTTTCTTGCAAAGACTGTCATTGGCAAGCTGACCTCGTGGATTTATCAGGATTTGCCTCTGAAAACAACAGCACAAAATTTATTTTAACAGTGATCAATGTACTATCTAAATATGCCTGGGCTGTCTGTTTATCTGATTAGTCTGGATGGGGTGGTGGTGTTTGCCGATGCTTTCCAGAGCATCTTCCAATCAGAAAGGGCCCCCAGAAAGTTACAGACAGATGCCGGAAAAGAATTCTTAAATAAACCTCTGAAGAAGCTTTTTGGAACGTTATGGCATACATCATTTTGTCACACAAAGTGAAACTAAAGCAGCGGTTATAAACAGGCTTAATCGAACTCTGAAAAATAAACTCTGGAGATATTTTACAGCTAAAAATACTCACCGGTATGTGGATGTTTTACCAGCTCTCATACAGGGCTACAATAACACTTTACCATCGCAGTATCCGGAAAGCCCCCAATATGGTAAAACAATCTAACAAAAAAGATGTTTGGATGCGACTATATGGAAAATGTTTGAAAACGGCCAGAGAGTTTAAAAACTTTAAGGTGGGGGAGCACATTAGGATATCCAGACTAAAGGGAAAGTTTTAAAAAATTGATAAATAAAGATACAATAAATAAATAAACTCAATTTATCAGGAATCTTAAGAAAAAAATAGGAAAAAAAAGAAAAGATTGGCTTTCTCTGTAATGAAGCAGCTTTCAGTAATTTTGAATACTTCTTGTTTCATATTGTGCTCTTATGTTGTGTTCAAAATTTATTTCCAGAATTGTCCTAACAAAACAGGGACATTTAGTCATCCTATATATGTTTCTTCTGGTCAATCTTTGTGCATCGTAGGATTTTATCTGCCTTCCAGAGTCTATATCATACTAAACTTTATTCAAATCTATTTTCAGTCTGTATCTAGTGTTGATGGGTCATTTAACGTATTTGTAATAATTTTACCCATAACTTTGCACTTTGAGAGCTGCAACAACAGAGTGTCTGACTACCTGTGACAGGAGGGAGTAGATTGCCACAAAGGATTTCTATCAAAACTTTAGAAAAACTCTAAAAATAGACTTTTGGAGTGAGATGGAAGAAAATTGTTATATTAGGCTTTTAGAAAATGTTACAAACTTAAAATATCTCCCCTCAAAACACCAAACAAAAACAAAGGGGAGAAATGGGCTATTTTTTTTATTTCCACCGATATCACAACGGCTCTGCTCCACCTATTTTAGGCCTCAACAGTTGCAGTTTGTTTCTCTCTCTCTTTCCTCATTGCAAAAGTTCGCTTACCTTGGATTAGAAGAAAATAGTGATTTGCTTTAAGTAAGGATTTAAACAGACTTAAAGCTATTTTATTGGGCTCAGTTATTCCATGCTGACAACGACATAAACAAGTTTAGTCCTCTTATTCTCATGGAAAACTTCTAACATCAAACATATTCATCACAAGGAAAAGACATGTTTTGGTTCACTTTGTCAGCACTGCTGACATAGCCTAGGACTTGGAAAACACACCTTTTGCATTCAAATGATAGTGTTTGTAAGTGTAGTGTGGGTGTATTGTCTGAATAAATGAATGGAACTGAAGAGACACTGCATTTAGTAGATTTTTCCTAGTGTGTTGCTGACTCTGTATCTTAGCATCTCTACCAAGTTAAAAAGAAAGATAGCTTGAAATGGCAAGGGGTTGCCAGTGGAAAGCCTAAGGCCTCCCCCAGGAAAGTAATCTTTCTTGCCACAAAATGGAAAGAGCAGGGTATCTGGAAACAGCTTCCAACCAATCTCATGTTTTGCACACAACTTTCCCAAAATAATTAAGTAGCTATTGCAAACAAGGTCAGTTTCTGCAAAAGAATTGTCTCCCTATTCCTATATTGATAGCACTCTCAATTTGCTTTTCCTACATTTTCTTTTTTACATTTTTATTTTAATCGTTGTGATCCTTTTTGACGAAGCCCATTATTCAACACTTTGGAGAAAAGCTTTCTAAATTTGCAATTTTGAGGCTATTTAACATGCCATGTGTTTTAATTTGACCCAGAAATATTTCTGTGGAAGAGAACAATCATCAAAATCATTTGTACAAGCTCCCAGTCTTACCATCGAGTGCTGTTGTTTAATTTTTGCTGGGCAAAGCTGGGTGGGTGAAGAAGGGGGAGGATTAAAAGACTAATGAAATGGAAAATGGAAAATTTGTGATCAGGGCCCAGCTTCATGTAATTTTTGTTTTCTCGCCATGTTTCTTTGTATAGCAAGGAAACAAGCAGATAGAACAATGACTGTGCCTGTAGTTATAGTAGCAAAGATGTTCTTTTGATTGTGGTAGGGGAAGGGGAGAGGGGAGATAGTGGTAATGTTAAACAGTATCTTGTTATCTAATGGGAGACAACAAGTTAAGAAGCCAAAACATGAGTTTCCAACTTTCATACAAGTTTCATGATATTGTGGGCACTCAGGCAATGGATGAAAGTCCTATGTAAATAAGTGAACTCAATCAGGACCATGTAGGAGTTAATGTAGTTTGCTTAGTTCCTAATCCAGTATGGATGCCAAAAGATGAAGTGATATCCACTTTTTCTTAGCTTGCTGCTCCTTTTCCTCATAGCTTCTGTTCAGTGCACTGGTTTGGGCAATAGCTTTTTAAGGTAAAAGCAGAATACAGATGGAACCTAAAAGTAGGGGTGGGCTACTGAGTGTTCACGGGGGTTCGGGCCAACCCTTTGCTAAGACTCTGCAGAGTTCGGTGAACCCCCAAATCCCACTCCTGGCTTGCCCCGCCCCTCTCTGCCCAATGCCGCCCAGGCTGGGAGAACACTCTCTTCAGCCCAGCCTGATTAGCAGAAGCAACTGGTTTTTGCTTGAATCTGCCTCCTACGATCAGCTGTTTCAGGCTGCAGGGATCGCCATTACCTATTGCCATCTCCGTGCACCCTGTTTTCAGCCTCTGCGCGCCCCGTTTTTGGCCCATTCTAGGCAACGGGGATTGGAACGGGCGGAGGCGGCAATAGGCGATGGTGATCCCTGCAGCCTGAAACAGCTGATCGTCAGAAGGCTGATTCTTTTTGC
>JANHFL010003608.1:61351-79569 GCA_032468155.1 Oxyrhabdium leporinum | reverse complement strand
GGGGGCGCGCAGAAGAGAGCCTCGTCCTGAAAACTAGCAGCATAAATCTATATAGAGATATTCTAAATGGTAGGCTGGTTGCCAAAAGACCCCAGCACCTACAGGTCTCTCTGAGACCACTATTTAGGGAAAATAATTTGGAACAGGAGCTCACCACCTTTAAAATACGCTGCCGTGTGTTAAGAGGCGCATGATAAAGGTCAGGGAGAAACTTATCAGAAACAGACCGGCCCAGCTGCCAAGCCGTAAGCAGAAGCCCAGGAGGCAGCCTGACTCACCACATCCAAGGAAAAGCAGGGCCTCGAGAAGAGAAGGCCGCAAACCTTTTGGCAGTCCGAAAATCCCCAGGAAGGAAATCTGCCTGCTCCTCCACTTGCGCTGGTAACAAGGGCTGAGCTGCGAAGCAGGGAGCTAGTTTCAACCTTCAGTGCTTCAGCTGGAGCAGAGATTCAGCACGGTTCTCTAACCAGGCGTTCTTCAGATGCATCGGGGACTATAATTCTTGGACTTCCTAGCCGTCCAGGACGGCCGAGAGTTGCATTCCCGCCACCTCTTGACGCCCAGCCCGGCAGCTCTAGCAGAAGAGGGCTGGCTGGCGGGTGTCTCGCAGCATCGGTCGGAAGCGGCTCCAGTCCACGCACACTGACTCGCTTCAGAAAAGAGCCACCTTATCTTCACGCTCTGAACTGCTTCCTTGAAGCGGACCTTCCCCGCGTCATCCCAGTCTAACGCCATGTTTCCCGGCTTCAAGATAAGAGGACTTATCAACTCCCAGAATTCCTCCGCCAGCACATTGGCTGGATCCAATGTCTCCAGAGGAGAGTCACTGATGTTGTCGCCCGCTTGGGTGATGAAATGTCTGCTAGCCAAGAACCAGGCTCAGGACCCCTCCCTCCCTCCCATGTCTCTTTGGTTTTGCCTTTGGGACCATTTCTGAGACGTTGCTCTCTCTCTCTGCCACAACAGGGAAGGGGAGAGCTACCATCTCATAGAACTGTTGCAAAATAGGACAAGCAACACGTCCGCTGAGAACTGCCCACTCATAAACCTTAAGAAACCATCAGAAGCAGAGCGAGGAGGAAATGATCGTGCTCCGAGATGGAGGATTGCATCTTAAAGGAGTTTCCTTGAAAGTCTAATCCGGGGGTGACTTGAGCGCACACATTTCTCTCCCTTCTTTGAAATACGCTATTTCGAATAGCCAGCAGAAAGGAAAAAAAAAGGCCCTCCTGTTTTTCCTCTTCAATGTATCAATATGTATTCGTCCATGGAATCTCAAACAAGTATTTGATTATAGTGAAGTCGCTTTGGATTATACCGAATGCGTATTAAAATTTTATAGGACGGGGTTCTCGTTCGGCGCATCTGCTTCCCATCTCAGATGCTTGGAAATCCTGACAACAAAGCCAAAGCCATTTTTGCCAGAAGAAATGAAGACCGTAGCAAGACACTTCCAGTTGGGTCTTCAACATCACTGCGCGTGGGCATTTTTACGCTATTGTTCAAAAGAACCTCCGAGCAAAGAACTAGTTCTAGAAAGGAACTAGAATCAGTTCTGGAACAAAAGAAGACCTGGGCTAAATCAAATGTGACGCATTGCGCCCCCCCCTCCCCAAATTAGCTCTAGGGGCCCCAGTGTGCTTTTGATGACTCCTAACAATAAGATAATCTATTCGTCCTTTCTCTTGAAACAACGTGAAATATGAGGGTTTCTGCATAAAGACCGACCCCGTTCGCATGTAGCTGTCATAATACGCGGGGAAAGACAGAGAAAGACGTTACAGCTGTTTACATTCTGGCTCCCTCGAGGGGAAAAGTCCAGCTGATATTTATGCTGTTATATTACTTTCCTACTCGGAGGGGTCTGCGGGCTGACAAACTCGCTTTATTAAAAGCAAGCTAGGTCACCGTAGGAGGTTAAATGATTATCCCGCACGATGGCGCAGGACAGATGACCCGAGCTTTGCGCGAAATCAGGGAGAGGAAGCAGACTGATTAGGAGGCAGATCTATCGAATGCGGCGAATAGGGACGCAGAGTGATCAACTGACCTTCTTCCCACTTTTGTTTAAGTCGACTAAGCTGAGCAGAAATACGTGGTCCTTGGCGCCGAGCAGGAGATGACCTCTTTCTTCATCAAGCAGCAGGGTCCGAAAATCCAGCCCCTCCGCCGAGCCCAGGAACGGGATGCAGCTGTTTGAAAGCAGCAAGTCTGCGAGAGAACGAAGAAAATCCTGGGAACTGAGAACGTATAAACACGGATCATTGGTGTCGCCTACAAATACATGCGCCCAGCAGGATCCTGGTTAGGATAACTCAGTTGAGTTAGCCAAGATCTCTTCCTAGAGAACACAGGGCAGAGGAAGGTTAGCACAGCAGATTTTTTTTTTTTTCATGAGCTTCACATTTATCAAAACTGAGGTTAGGTCACCTCTGTAAGCATTTGGACCTCTAGCTTGGAAAAGAAAAGCTTCCCAAGTCTAGTCTAAGAGATGCAACCTTCCACCTCTGAGCTGCTGCAGACCTTGGCTTAGAGAGCCGGTTTGGCTTTTATGATAGACCCGCCTCCACCTTGAACCCCAAAAGGACCAAGCTGCGGACTTGAGATTACAAGAATCATCTAGTCCAATGTTTCTCAACCGTGGCAACTTTTAATACGAGTGGGCTTCAACTGCCAGAATTCTCCAGCCGTTAAAAGTTCCCATGGCTGGGAAACACTAATTTAGTCCAATTCTTTTCACTGGGCAGACCTGAGGAAGACATCCTTGGAGGTGGCTGTCCAATGCTACTTCTAAATCTCCAGGGACGGAAAACCCACAACCTGCGTAAGCGCCCCGTTTCACTCTTGTAGAGAACCTGTACAAGGAAATAACTTGGATTTGGAAAAAGGGAGAAAAAATGAAAGGTCCAGGTATCAAACGGAGCTTGACGCATGAACAGAGTTTGAAAAGCTGAACATCAGCTGATTGTGTAGGGAAACTGCTGAAAGGGCAAAACCAATTCTTCAGTACGTCAAGAGAAGCATAATATATATATATATATACAACTGGAACAAACTGTCCCGTTCTCGTCTGCCCTGTTCATATTATTATGCCCAATTCTAGGCACCACAACCTAAAATGATCATTGATAAGCTGTGGAAAGTTCAGAAGAAGATCTGAAAAACAAATCCAAGAAGAAAAGTCTCAAGGAACGGGCAACGCTCGGCCCGCAGAAGAGAACAGAGGAGATCGCAACGAGGAAGAAGGGACTTGCTCTCTGTTCACCCAGCAAGCAGGACCGGAAACAATGGGAAGCAGACTCAGATATTAGATAGCAGGAAGAATTCCCTGCTAGTAAGAGAAGTCAACTAATAGAAAAGGTCATCTTGGAAAATGGGATGCTTTCCTTCACCGGAGCTCTTCAGACTCACCCAAAGTGCTTCAGAGATCCCAGCTTGGGCAGAGCTTTATATTTGATTCCAGAAAGTTGCTTCCCAGCACCATCCACGGGTTCGGTGTGGCCCCCAGGAAGACACCAGAGTTTTAAGGGGAGGGCCGGAGGCGCACCTCCGTTTGGTCCATTCCAGAATCACATCTGAAGCCCTCCACCAGAAAAGCCCCCTGGAGGCGGAGAGCAGCGGTTTTGCCCTATTTCTTTGGCCTTCCTGCTTTCGCGATAATTGCAATAATGAGCCCTTTTGCCTGAAGCCAAACAGAACCAATTCGAAGGGCTTCAGACTTCTCCAAAAAGAGAAAATCGCGCCCTGCGCAAGGAGTGACATGTGGGAAGCCTTGTGCGTTGGATAAATAAATACGTTGCCTTGACCTGCCTCCTCCTCCTCTGTCCTAGGACCGGCGTAGCCATCAAGGTAATCGGGAAAGGCGCAAGGCAGCCCCCATTAGAACTTTGAAGGCATAATTGTACGTAGTATTTTCAAATGAAGTTTGACGCAAGGCACAGCTGCACAAACAGGCCTTTTAAAAATATTGTGGCTCTTATAATTATTATTACCGAGACGATGAAATGCTCTTTTGTGCCTTCAAATTGCCGGTGACAGAACAATAAGCCCGCTTCACAGAACGCAGCCAGTCCAAATAATGAGCTTGTAAACCTGGCAAATGAAAACGTGTCCAATCTGAAACAGTTGTCATTACAAAGACGACCTTGGGCTGGGGCTTTGCGGAGGTTCCCGTCTTATAACCCGGCTTATCTTACTTCTGCTGCCGCCGAGCCGAGCCATCTTGTTACTCACCCTGTTAAAAATGTACTTTAAAAGAAAAAAGAAAAAGAAAAAAGAACGTGGAAATTGTCTACACGCTTAGCTGTTGATCTGAGACCTGGAAAAGACCCTCCCTTTCCCCTAATCCTAAAATAAAAATTGAAAAACGAAATGAACCCTTGGCACTTCTCTACTTACGCCAATTGATCAATGTCATCAACACGAAGCCTTATGGGAAGAAAGAGAGTTCGACCACTGCATGTACCTTCAAGTGGATCTGCAGAAAGTGTTCAGTGTCAAGCATGTGGCTGGGGAATTCTGGGAGATTTTTTTATTCCTTCATTTACAAATTTATTGATTGAATTTATTTGCCGTCTTCCATCTTGTGGCAAATGACTCAGCGGAAGCAGAGATGAAGTCCCCCGCACCTTAAGACCCCTGAGACTGAGAAAGCCTGATCTAGAGTCACAAATGGTGTGGCTGTGATATGTTTTGAGCTAAACGCTGCGTGTGCTCAAGCAATATGCATTGGGGAGGCGTCCTTGCTCTCCTGGAGTCCATCTTTCAACAGCTGAAAGCTCCAGGCCACTCCAGCTCCAGTTCCATGCAGGATAGTGGCCGGAGCCAGAGCCCCCCGAGGGTTTATTCTACAGCAAGCAGAGCTTTGCCGGTTACTCCCCTGGGCCCACTCCCTTCCCTTCCCTTCCCTCTACCTGCAAACTCAGAGCACCGGAGGTGAGCATTGTCCCAGACAACTTCTTTGACTGAGAATCTCTCCCCGTTGCAATCGGACGTTGGAAGACCACCACGCTCTCCAGAGCCAGGCTTTGCAGAAGTCTTCCTAAAGAGGACAGCATGTGATTCTTGCATGTGCCATATTGTCTCATGCAGCTGAGGGTTACTGAAGAGGATGGCCTGTCAATGAAGGAGGGTTGAATTCCCTCCACACAGAAAGTGAATCCTACTTCATTGCGTTGGGAAGAAGACTAGGGCAGCACCAGGTTTAAGGGTGGTCTGCTTTCACCTAGTAATCACAGCACTACCCAGAAAGTAGCATTGAAGATATTGGAAGTAGGAGGATTGCAACTGCAGAAAGTCGGAATGGCCTCATGGGGAAAAGCATCTGATCAGGACCACAGTGAACTCTACTCTCAGCCACAAGGAGTTGACTGGGGGACTCTAAGCCAGTCTCAATTTCTCAGACCAACCTACTCCTCAGAATAACAGAGTAACAGAAGGGAACTTGAGGCCTTCCAGTCCAGCCCCTGCTCAAGCAAGAAACCTTTTACCATTCCAGACAAATGGCTGTCCAGTCTCTTCTTAAAAGCCTCCAGTGATGGAGCCCCCACAACTTCTGGAGGCAACTTCCGTTCTACTGATTAGTTATTCTCACTGTCAGGAAATTTCTCCTTAGTCCTAGGTTGCTTCTCTCCTTGATGAGTTTCCACCTGTTGCTTCTTTTCCTGCCACCACAGAATTGTTGTTGGGAGAAAATGAAGGGAGATTGCATCTAATCCGCCTTGAGCTTCTGGAAGGAAGACACAGGAATGTTTAGAAGACTTACACTCTCATTCCATTCTTCCGCAAAGCTTCCTGTGGTGATTGGACAGAGATCCACTCCAATCACCCAAGAAAAGTAGCTTTGTGGGGTGAAGAAAAGCTCTTCTTTCCCAGGTCAGACCAGCTGGGTGGCTTTGCTTCCTAGAACTACCTAGAACTAGAAATTGCCTGACAGTGAAAACAATTCACCAGTGGAACAACTTGCCTCCAGAAGTTGTGGCTGCTCCATCACTAGAAGAAGGTATGGGGTCTCCCGTTTGAGCCGGGAGCTGGACAAGAAGACCTCCAAGGTCCCTTCCAACTCTGTGATTCTGCTCTTTGGCTGCGATTGGTTCTCTGCTCCTCCAGAGTGGTCTTCTGTCCCTCTGCAGCACGTGCCTGTACAAACCCTGGCTTGGCTCCTTGCATGGCATGGCACATCGCATCTGGCCCTCAGCGCACGGTGCCAAGGCTGACTGTGTGGCCATCGATGCTTGGAAGAAAGCGTTGCTTTGTGTGGGTCTACTGTATAGAGAGGACAGAAGAGTTTATTGAAAGATGAGTTCCTTCCAAGACACAACAGCCGTTTTCAGAGGCGTGTGCCAAGGAAGAGAGAGGTCACTGGGAGCCTGCCAGTGGTGCCCCCTCACACCCTCCGAGTGTCCCAAGGACAGAAGAGAATGAGCAACGCAAGGCCCAAATGCCACCCTTTGACTTCCAACTGCGCAAAAGAACAAATGAAGCAGAAAATGGCTAAACGCCACCGCATTCGGCAAATGCCGTCCAATCCAGCCCCTGGCCTTAAGTGGGAAGCCATTCAGGGATCTGACTCCAGCTTTGTTATCTCTCTTAACTGAACATGTGAAAACGGGTTTTAATTCGTAACAGTCACCGCAATCTCTGTTCCCCATCTTTTACAACTGTTAGCTTTCTAGCTTCATTGCTAAAGCAATCAGCACATCGAGCCCTTGGGGGAAAATATGCAAAAGTTCATTTGAATGGAAGCTCTGGGACTGGGCTATAAAAGAAGAAATAAAGCCTTTTATGCCCCTGGCAAATTTCACTGAATGCTGCCTGCTGGGAAGACCTTAGAGGTCTTTTGAGTTCCTTACAGTGCAATCTTAGAAATTACCGTAATGGATGATTTGCCCCATATGCCTGTATAATTCATATTCTCATTCTCTTTCTCTCGTATGCTTTTTTTTTTTTAAAAGGACAAGCCCGGATTTCAGGTTTATCTGAAAACTGATGACCTTACAATTCATCAGCTGCCAGAAACAAATGGCAGAGATGCTTAAAAGATACCGTGAGGCAGGGTAATTAAATGCAAAGCCGGGCTCTTTAACTAATTCTATGAATCAATCCAGAAAGGAAGGAGACTTCGTCACCTTAAGGAGAAGCTGATCTGGAGAGAAATAGTAGAAACAGATCACGGTGGAGTTAAGCTAACATTTGAATGTGACTGCACATTTGTCTCCCGGTCTGAAGGGTGTGCTTGAGTCTTGATGGTATCCGAGAGCCACGTTCCAGAAACAAAATTAAAAACGAAGCTTGATTTAATGTAACCTTGAACTAAACACACTCAAAGCTGTAGAAATAATAGATTTTAGGAGAAACCCTCCTCCGCTATCACCTCTTACAATACTCGGCAACACGGTGTCAGCCGTAGAGACCTTCAAGTTTCTAGGTCCTATGATATCTCAAGACTTCAAATGGACACCTAACATCAAAAATGCCATCAAAAAAGCACAACCAAGACTGTTCTTCCCGCATCAAGTCAGAAAGCTCAGGCCGCCCAGGGAGCTGCTGCTCCAGTTCTGCAGAGGAACTACCGAGTCCGCCTTCTGCACCTCTGTAACTCTCTGGCTGGGCTCTTCGGCCGAAGGAGGCAGGGACGGATAATTAGAACGGCAGGGGGAAAAAAAACCCCAATTGCTACCGACCTGCCTTCCATGAAAGACCTGCATGCTGCACGAGCCAGAAAGAGGGCTGTGAAAATATCTACAGAGCCCTCACATCCCGTTTCAAGTTCTACCTTCAAAACGACGCTACAGGGCATTGCACATCAGAACCACCAGACGCAAACGCACCCACACCGACACACACCCCTGCCATTGCTCTGCTTAGCAACGAATTCCCTAAGATCAGCCTGGGCTTTGAGGCATTACTTTTGCTTGCCAGCGTATCCAGCCCTCCTGGCTGTATATTCAGTCTGCACCTCCAATGGGTCTCCAAGGCGGCACTTAGAAAGAGCCGCTCCTGCTCAGGGAAACGGGGCAAATGCGGAGGTCTAAAGCACAGCTAGCTAGCAGTCCAGGCCAGGGGATATTTTGCTGGAATTGGACTTTTGACTAATCAGCCGGTTTGAAAGTTGCTCCTGGCCGCTGCCATCTTGTTACAGAATCCAACTTCGGGTCTGGCATTTCCCGGCTCTCCCTTTCAGCAGGACGGGAAATTCTACGCATCATATCATATCTTACAAGTTGCTCCCTGGGCATCCTTGCCAAGACGTACCGGAAAGCAGCGGGCCAAGCGTAGCCAGACGTCCCTGCCGAAAGGAAGAAAAGCCTCGGAGAGAGGAAGAGAGGAGCACCCTTCTAGGCTCAAGCCCCGCGGTCTCCGCCACCTCCCTTTCTTCCTCCCTCCGAGCCGTGTCCTCTCTCATCTCCTGGGACTCAGCCAAGTCCACTGGAGAATTACGCTGCCGTATCTTGTGGAGAGACATTTGCTTCCCCTTCCCTCCCTCCCTCTTCCAACGGAGACCCCCTTGCAATTACCCAAAAGCAAAACCCGGGCAAGTTCATAACTGTTTACACTGTCACGAAACCGAGAGGGGTCAGTTCTCAAAGGTTATTCTTAGTTCAGCTGCTGCATGAGCCACCGATGTCACTGAGGGGAGGCTGGGCTGCGGGACGGTGGAAGGGATAATCAACGGAGAAGAAACGCAGGAGACAGAAACACGGCCGTCCATATTTAGCATCTAAAACTGGGAGAAAAAGCATCACAAAAAAAGTACTTATTATCCGCTTAGGCTGAGCCCCTCTGGCATCGGCTCTCCAAGCTTGCAGCTGGGACTTTCCTTCCAGCATCTGGAAGCTGTGTTGGCGGGGAGATGTTTCATCGAAACTTTTCACTTCCTTCAGAACAATTCCGATGTCTCAACCAGGGAGAAATGCCGATGCTTCTTTACTAAGAAGACAGCAGATTCACCCCACAAAAATGACCAGCAACGGGTAATCGTGTTGGCTGAAAACTGGAAAATGCTTTATTAATTCAGCCACGGACCTCGCCGGAGAACTTCAGGAATGCATCAGGCCTGCATCCCATTCTCAAAAGAAAGCCACTATCTTAAAGCCTCTTTGTTCAGTGCCAAAAGCATAAAGGGACTTAAAGAATTTGAGATCCTTTAATGCCACCCACAAGGAAGGATCTCGTATCGTTTCGTGCGTTTGTGGCTTTTATATAAAACCACTTTTATGCATTATCCTAAGTTATTGTCTTAGGAGTGTTGCTTTTTAATGACATATTATTGTGACATTATCAGTGAAGGACTCCTAAAACCAGTTTCATAAATGTTCAATTCTATTGCCAGACATTGATACTCAACCTAAACAAAACAAAACCAAATAAAGATTTGTGTTGAAAAGTGTTGTTTGGCAAAGTAAATTCCATTTTCAGAAGGTCTGATGACAATTGTGTTGCATGCTTTTATTTAATAAGATAAATTATCTCGTACCTGTACTGAAAAATACCCTAGGAAAGTCGCTGCTAGAACAAGCACCCAACCATATTGGATCTGACGGCACTTGTTCTAGGCAGTGGTTTGCTCCGTGAAACTTTGGTTGTTGATCAGCATAAGGTATTTAAAAAAACATTTTATACAGCTATAAATAAATCTATTGGAGGATGTGGAGAGACACGGTCCTAGAATTGCCAAGAGCTGGACACAACTGAATAGATAACATCAACATCAAATAAATCTGTAAGTGTAAAATTTGTAAATTAATACAAATTGATTGAACTAACCTAATTTAAACTAACCAACCTTACTCAGATTCAAGACAAGAAGCAATGGAGGGAAAGGAATCAAGGAGAGAAACATCCTAGGACTGAGGAGAACTTCCTAAGGAGGAAGTTCAACCAGTGAGGACAATCAATCAACCAGTGGAACAACTTGCCATCAGAAGTTGTGGGTCCTCCATCACTGGAGGCTTTTAAGAAGAGACTGGACGGGCACCTGTCTGAAATGGTATCGTGCCTCCTGCCTGTGCAGGGGATTGGACTAGAAGACCTCTAACGTCCCTTCCAACTCTTGTTATTCTGTTATGTTCCATTAAATAAACATACATTGAAAAGCCTAAGAAGATTCAACAGAGGCCATTAAAAAAAAGGCTTACCTTTGTAAGACAGTTTAAGTCTTGGAACATGGTGCTTCGATGTCCCCTCGGCTGAGAAGAGCAGAATCCCCCAAAATAAAAAAAGACATAGAAGTTGTGGCTGGGAAACGCTCGTCCCGTTCATGCCTTCACAATTTTGCCTTCTGCTCATATTGCAGAAAACTTGTCTTTTCTTATTTAAGCCAACAGAGGGTCTGTAAAGAGAAACAGAAGACCATCTTTTAGCAAACAGAGCTTGGAAAGCAATTTGGCAGAAGCGTAAATTGTTCAACGGCCATGCATTACATTTTAAAAGCTCAAAATACTTATGACGACCACAAATCAATGATACACCCACCCTCTCACCAAGGATAAATAAATAAAAATAGTGGTCTGAGATAAATTGATATTTGCACCAGTTGTAGTCACATTTTCACAGACCCTGAAAAAGCAACTTACAACCTGGTTTCAAAGTTCAGACAGCTGGAATATTCATCTTCTCAGGATGCACTAACTCCCAAAATTAAGTTTAATTCCAAATTAGACAATTCATAAAATACATTAGTTTCCAGTTGGCCGATCTGGAACTACACAGTTCAACTATACTGAAGAAATCGGAGTCTTATGTTTTATGATTACAATTAGTTGTTGCTGGTAAATGACAGATGCACTCTCTTTGCCAAAACTTAATGTAAATTTATAGACGCTAGAAGTTCTTATGAAGTATAAAAGACTACTAGTTTTTTCACGAAAGAGGAGGCGTTGCAGATGTGTTAATTGCTTTAAGTAAGTAAAGGATGTGCTAGTAAAGTAAAGGATAAAAAAATGTATCTTCTTCTCCAGAGCATGTAAAGTTTGGCAAATATTAAATTAGGAAGCAAATCTTTGAATTTTGGAAAAGATTTTTGCCTCCTTGCGTTGCTGCAGTTATTTTGGGAGGTAATTTCTCTGGAAAAGCCACATCAGTTGAGGTGCATCTGAGCAAGAAACGTGTCCCATTTCAGAAGAACAGATACAGGGGCCAGGGAATTGAGATAAATGGAAAACAGCTTAAGGAGTTTTGATTATTTTCTGCTCAATTAGCATGGAAGTCAGAGAAAGTGAGATATGATAGGGACTGGTGATGGATATAAAGCACAGGGAGGTTGAAGGACCCCGAACATCTGGTATTTTCCAAGCAAGCTGTGACATCCTGCAGGCTTCATCAGAAATTCTTTTTTTCAGATTCAGCCTTCTTGGAAGGAGAACTCCTAAAGAGCTTTGAACCCTGGAACAGTCCTTCTCCCTAGATGTTCTTTCGCAATGTTCGTGGAGCCAAAAGGATTGAAGAGTTTGTGCCCCCATAAACCTCCCTGCTCTCCCTCCCTCCCTCCCTCCCTCTCTCTCTCTCTCTCTCTGATTTCCGTCAGTTGGCACCCAGGCCTCCTGGGAGGAGAGTTTACATACAATCTGGGCTCTCATAAAATAAGGTCTCAGCTCTTCAGAAGTGCATTCGCTTTCAGGTCCCTTTTAAGTACCGTTTCAGACCTCCTTGGAGACGTTCATGGGGGTTAGAGACAGTAGGCCAGGAACAGTATCCTGCCCCATCTTCAACCCACTGTCAATTATTCACATAACTCAGAGGTGGGCGGGTAAGGAGAGCTTCAGGTCAGACTTGATTCTTAGGGACACACCGCACGGCATGAGGTTTCTGAGACCTTGTGAGAATTTAGGGGTCCAGACCCACGTTTCCGAAGATTTCAGCCATCTCACCTGACAGTTCATGATTTCTCATCCATGAAAAAAAACCCAAAGTGACACTTATTGGCACAGAGAGGGGAAAAAACTGAACCAAAAGAGCAAACTGAACATAGCACGCAATGAATCGAGCTACAAAATGAACATTTTCCCCTCCCTGCCATTATTACTTTCTGCAAATCCACCCTAAGATACATAAAGGAAGGCGATATCGTCGCTGCATTGACTGTATAATGGAAAAAAAGGTGGGATAAAAGTCTAAGAAATAAATACATCAAACAAAGATTGTTTAGGTGTTCTTCTGACAACTTTATCACCCGAGACTAAGTTGAGGGACCCAGTTCCTACATAGAGAAGCACTGCGAGTATAATGCCTCCCTGTTACTCTATCCTTACCAAGTCAGGTAATTTACCTCCATTGCCAAAAGCGTTTTCTATTTTCCCCAGTCTGCAGTCAGACTTACTTCAGAGGGTTCATTCAGGACCCCGGCTCCACAAGGGCCCAGCTGCCCTTCCCCGGAGGGTCTGCTGCCTCATTCGGATGGAATTTATGATTTTCCAGGCGTGGCTCTTGAGCCTCTGCTGAGAAAACCTGGTGCCTTTTAAGCTGAGACCTGGAGTCCAAATATTTGATGTAGCCCTGGAACTCTCATGAAGGTAAAAACTCTTCTGCGATCCAAATGCTCAGAGTTTGGAATGCCGGCCCTTCCTCTCCCCTCCCCTCTTCGATTGGCAAATATCTGGAATTGTGAGCGTTTCTCTGGACAACTTTCTGAAAAGGAAGCCCTGGACTTATTTAACAGTAGCCAGATGTCCTGCATTACTCAGATATAAGGCCTCCGCCTTAATATGTCTGTTTCGGATCGCAGACTTACGCTAAGCTGGCACTCCACATTTCCTGGCTCTTATGTTTACCTGAGCTGAATAGATCTTTCTTGCTAATGCAATTTGCAATT
Source organism: Oxyrhabdium leporinum (assembly GCA_032468155.1). Taxonomy (NCBI): domain Eukaryota; kingdom Metazoa; phylum Chordata; class Lepidosauria; order Squamata; family Cyclocoridae; genus Oxyrhabdium; species Oxyrhabdium leporinum. The sequence continues at coordinate 66,761 of JANHFL010003608.1, read as the reverse complement.
ACAGCCTGTTATAATAACTTTTAAATCTAGATCTGGAAAAAGGGTGCCCGAAAGGAAGGAATCATGTCAAAATAGCACACAGAATTCAAAGAATGTCATTTTCAAAATGCAGCTACCTTCCAAGCAAATGAACCGAATGTTTTGTTAGCGTAAATAATGTACAACTAAACCACCGTAAAATATCACCGCAGAACTTCGATCCAAGCAAAACTTTTGAATAAAGTTGACAGAAAATTAAATACTTCGAAAACTTCAAAGCAATGCAAAGCCAAACAGTGTGTAGAAGTGAGTAAATCTACAGAGTACATTTCACTCGTAGGTTGGTACCTTCTATATAAGTCAGTTTTAATGCAGTTTGATTTCCAAATATTCATATAAAATGGTGGAAAGAAACCAATATCGGAAGCTGGTAGGCTTTATTCACGAATAAGTTACATTATGTCGAATGGAAAATTGTTTATTTCAAAGTTGGCAAACTGTGACATGTTATATAAATCAACATTCACCACAGTTGCAAAATCCAAACATGACAAGTTTGGAAAATAGAGAAACTACCCAAACAGAGATTTTCAAACTTTCCCCCTTCAAGAAACTCCTTCTACCACACAATGTTGATGAGAAAATGCTCCCGGCCTGCCCAACAATTTTTTCATTTATTAAAAGTTCTGTACTGTTCCCTAATCTAGTAGATTTTAGTCACTGGTGAGCAAACAATGAACCATTCCACTTTATGAGGGACTGCGGGGAAATTGTTCTCTTAGCTTACATGCCGAAGCCAGCTAGCCTTCAACATTGCTCACAACACAAAACAGGCAATTTTTCAGCGTTGAGACCCTGTATTTTCTCAAAATCACTTAGATTGGAAGTCGCAGGAAGCGAGACTATGGAAAAGTTGACTTTGTTCCATGGTGTCTTGCCATACAACGCTTACAAAACTGACTGATTAATGCCGCTTTTTAAAAATTCTTGGCATCTGGTCCCAAAATTCAGGAGTTGGGGACGTTCTCCAATCTTCCATAATTGGTTTGTTCAGCCATGTTTTTACATGAATTAAGAGCGCTACAGAATGCATCTGTGTTAGATATAGAGAAGTTTTTTAAATGAGAGATTCCACTTCTTCTTGGCTTCCAGAATACTAGAATTAATGCCGTCTTTTTAAACTGGTGTCCTCCCAGTTTGGATTCCATTTCCCAGAATTCCCAGTTAGGAAAGCTAATATGCCTAGTAGAAATGACACTTAAGGAGAGGTAGTGAATAATTAACCGCTAATAACAGTGGGTCCTTATTTTTATTTTTATTTTGGCAAAGTGTTCCAACAGAAGATAATATTTCTAGCTCAGGGTTGATATGAGGGGTCCTTGGTGCTCTCTGAGCCTGGTTGTTTCCTTGCAGACGTTTCAGGACCCAACTAGGTAACATCTTCAGTGGTAGAAGGGAGCGGCATTAAAAAGAGTGCCAACCCCACTCTTTGTAGCACTGATGGAGTTACCCAGTTGGGTGATGAAATGGTCAAAACAATGACCAAGAGAGCACCAATCGTCAGAGTCCATTAGCACATTTCCTCTGCCAAAATCTCAAAAATAAATAGCTTATCCACAGCCACTTGGTAGCAAAGTTGATTGCTTCATTATCTGTAGAAATGCACGTGAATCTCCACAGTTTGGAAATAAGTGCTCCTATTTCAAGGCAAGGGAAAATTACTCTTTGAATTTGGAGGGCAGTATTCATACATTTGGCAAGTGTTTCACACCCCATGTTGCTGTGGACCTATTCAAATCTGGAATGTACCGGTACGCTTTGTTTCTTAATATCATGCATGAGATGCATTAACAAAGAATATTCATTTTCCTTGGAACAAATAGAAATCAAACAGTCTCTCTCTCTCTCTCTCTCTCTCTCTCAGCCAAATATGGAGGCCTATCAGTAATTCCATTCCATGCTTTTGCCTGGGATTTTAATACCAATATCCCCACGCGGTTCATCTTGACTGACGGCCCCTTAGCGGAAGGTCACACTACAGGTATCCTCACTTAGCGAATGCTTTGTTTAGCAGCCACCATGGTGATGACAAAGTCATTTGGTGACCGGTCCTCGCACATACAACCTTTGCAGAACTGCAGAGCAAAAGAAACCTGAAGTGAGATCACGAGCACAGTGGTAGCTTCACTTGGTGACTGCTTCGCTTAATGACCAAGCTGCCCGTCCCAATTGTAGTCACTAAATGGGAAGAACCTGTAATCGCTCTTTTGTCGCGGTCAGCTTGGAGAAACTGCATGCCTGTTAGGCCGGGATACTACAGAAAGTACAAAAAGAAAAACCTCTGAAGGGAGAACGACGACGACGTTGGAAGAGAAACGTAGCATGAAACCATGTTTCCCCCAGAGAGTTTTCATCCCGGTGAGTAAGAGGCACCCAGCGAGACCTCTGGAAGTATTGGGAAGGCCCCTCTAGGCCCCTCTGAGTGTCTCTGGACCCGGGGCCCAACTCCTCCCCTGCCAACTTCCTTCGTTTTCCTCCTGGCTTGGCCAGGGGCCGTGGGGAAAGGGGTCCAAGCCTTCCCGGCTCCTGCAGGGAAAGCGGAGCAGAATCGCCCTCCTCTTCGCGTAAACATCTCCCCTTATCTTCGGGCTCTCCTCGGGTGGAGGCGGCTGTTATCGGACATGTCCTTGCGGGGGGACGACTCGTTCCTGGCGAAGGCTGTGGAGATGCTAAATGGCTTTCGCAGGAGGAAACTCCCCGGGAAGGCACAAAACCGCGCTGCCAAGTCTCCCAAAAACAAAGGCCAGCCACCTGAGGGGGAGGGAGGGAGGGAGGGACCGGGCCTTCCAGCTCTGAAAAGGGCATCGATGCCTCCGCGTGCCCGTCCTCCGTAAAAAGACGGGACCGACTTGCTGTTAAGGCTTCCTGGCCGCGGCTTTCCTTTCAAGGACATTTTCTTGTCCCCAGAGGAAGGCGCTATCGTTTCCATATCGGCCCTCAGGCCCTTCAGGCAAACGCCCAGCTCTTTTCCCTTCTTCTCCTCACCAACCTCCTTCTCTCTTTTTTCTTCGGGCTCGAAAGAAAGAAGAAAAATGGGGGTGCTCCATCCCTGGAGCTTTTCAAGAAGAGGTTGGGCAGCCAGTCGTCTGAAATGGCGCAGGGTCTCCTGCTGGAGCAGCTGCTGAGACAGACTAGAAGACCTTCCAGTTCTGGTATTCTCTTATTCCATTCTTTTCTTCCTGCTTTACCGCAAAAAACCTGGGTTCGTACTTTTCCAACTACCTGAACTTAAATGATGCAATCCTTCGGTGTCCACAGTCCTCTGCGTTGCACTGCATTCCTAAACATGCTGCAGGACAAGCAGGTGGTTATAAATGGTGGCAGTGAAAGAAATGATTCGTGTGGATTTTGTGTGGAATTTTTTTAAAATCAGAACCCTTGCATGAAGAGAATACTCTAGCGCAATTGGATTATTATTATTTTTTTTTGGGGGGGGGACAATCAAATTATTGGCAGCCCAGCATTAAAGATTTAAGCATCTCCAAGCACTGGTCCCAAAGAACTCAGAAGATCTGCTTCCAGGAATAGATATGTGGCGTTTCACTTCCCACTTTCCATAACTGGGATCCAAAAGCTGCACTGATCAAAGCATATTTAAGTTGGTTGCCATCACGCTCCCTGGCTCTTTCAATCACACGCTCACACTCTGAGTTCCATCTCGCCAAGCGACACAACAGAATCCTGAAATAGTTCCATGCAGCTGGTGTGATTGCGGTATTGTTAGATACGAAACAAAATCAAATGGCCCCCAGCAGAATAAAAAGTGAAATGGAAAATAAAGTTGGCTTTCTATCATCTGGGACAGCCTTGTTTCCTTTTTGTCGGTGCTTTTTACAGATGGAATGCTTGAAAAAGGCAACTCCCTTCACCTGCAAATGCAGATAGACTGAATCGGGAGAGAGTCAGCTCCAAACGAAAAGAGTATCCGTAGCTCTCTTTTGTCTTCCTTTTCTCTGAAGCCTCATAGAAACTTAAGAAAATATTTGTCTGAGCTGACAACAGGAAAAAAAGAGAAACAGGAGAGACTTGAAATCTCAGACATCCCTACTGCTTTATCGGTCTACCATAGATCACTCCAATAAAGAGGAAAACCGCTTTTCTCCGTTAGATAAATTAAAACTCGACTCCCTTAGGCAAGGAAGCACAGCATGGACAAATCCCAATAGAATCGGGAAGACATTTATGGCAGTGGAGCATATATTACTGAAATGCAGTGAAAACAGGAATATAAGAAGCCAAGACTATCACTGTATCGCTGACAGTCTCAAGCACCTCTTCAGAAAGCCTCCAAAGATTTCCCCAAATCTCCAGTTTGGTTTCATTGCGTGGAAAGGTCACCCCAAGGCTAAAGCCCCGTTGAGGACTATCACTCCACCTAAGGAGTCCTTGTAACCTCAGGATGTGGTGACAGGTCTTCAAACCCACCTCAACTGGCAAGTGGCCCCCTGCCAACAGAGGCCCCTCGGCCGGCCTTTCGTCCCCACGTTGGGTCTACATCAGCCGAAGCAACAGCTGCTCAAGATGGAGCCCATCATTTGCGGTTATTTGGACGAAGACGACAACTCGATCGTGGGCGGCTGCCGTTGGGTCCAGCGAATCAAGCAGGAAACTGGCGCGGGCCGATCTACCTCTGGCTTCAGATGTGATAAACGGATTATTTTTTTAACCTTTCGCTTCTAGGTTCCCATTTATCATGCCTTTAAACTTTAAAAGTTTTTAAAAGAGGGCCTCAAGGAATGTAGGCTGGTGCAGGGAAGCACTGTTACTGTCCAGCTTTTATTTATGATGGCATCAGGAGGACGGGAGTTATGTCTCTCGCTCGCTTGCGTTCTGCAAAAAATCTTCATCCTCTCTTCCCGTGGCCTGCTCAGGATATCCCTCTGCACGGAATAAGTCAGAAACACACACGTTTTCTTCTTCTTTCCTTCCCTATAATATTTCAAAATACTCGTACGTATAGACTTCCCTCTGCTAGAAGTTTCATACTGCCAAAAGTGCATTAATTATAACTGGAATTAAATCTGGAAAAATCACTTATTGACTAATAATTTAGGAAATATTCAATCTTGAGGAATATCTTCCAAGTTTCCTTTGAAATCTTGTGATTTAAAACAAAAAACAAAAAAAATGAGTTTTTATCCCAATGGCAGCCATTTTCATGGACCACGCTGCATACAAATTGACTTCAAACTAACTTTATTCTGCTCCAGGACTGCTCTTTTATTCTGACATTCTTTGTCGCTTCCTAAGTTAAACCTTCATATCCTATTAAATTTAATACAATCTAAAAACCATCTACATGAGCCTAGGTGGCGCAGTGGTTAGAGTGTTGAACTGCAGGCCACTTCTGCTGATTCAATCTAGCGGTTCA
>JANHFL010003608.1:35088-51615 GCA_032468155.1 Oxyrhabdium leporinum | reverse complement strand
CCTGCATCCACAACGGGCCTCGTGGAGACTCCTGAGAGGGGAGGGGAAGGGTGGGAGGGGAGGGGCGAGGTGGGGTAGGAGGGGCCAGCCAGAAGTGGGATTTGGCGGTTTGCCGAACCATGCAGAATCTTCGCTAAGGACCCGCCTGAACCCCTGCGGACCCCCAGCAGCCCAGCCCTGGGCAACATGCTGACTCTGTAAACCGCTTAGAGGGGGCTGGAGAGCACTGCGAGTGGCATATAAATCTAAGTGCTGTTGCTGTTCCTATTAAAATCTTCCAGTGCTGGAGCAGCCACAACTTCTGGAGGCCAGTCGTTTCACTGATTAATCGATATAATTGTCAGGAAATTTCTCCTTATTTCTAGGTTGCTTCTCTCCTCGATTAGTTTCCATCCATTGCTTCTTGTCCTGCCTTTGGGTGCTTTGAAAAATAAGTTGACTCCCTTTTCGTTGTGGCCTAGGATATTTAAAAAGGGGCTTTTTTCCCTGCCTGGATCTGAATTTGTATCGGATATTTGTTTGTTTGTTCCATTTTTGTTTGTTTTTTTAAGGAAATGGGCAAGTCCATTTTAGAAAAATAACTGAGTTCCTCTATTCAATCTCAAGTGTCAGTTTCCATCCTTTTAAGCTTTAGGTAACAATTTCTGAAGTTTCGAAGGAAGATTTCATATCTGCAGAACAATTTCTGTCTTAAGTGGTTAGATAGCAGAAAACGTAAGATTCCCCCAAATCCAAAGCACACTGCCAGAATCTGACAGATTCTAGAAGAAAGAATTTCTCAACCTTCATATCCAGTTTTATCTTCATTATTGCTAAGCAAAATAGAATAAACCCCAAAGCACGGTTGATGCTAAAATTAATCCTATAGGTAATTCTAATAAATCCTTGAAAAAAATGCTCTCTGGTGGCTGGCTGTTGGTTGTTGTTTTTTGTTTTTTTGTTTTAAGGAGCGATAACACTGAATAATAGCTTATACAACTTTAGGTAGGAAGTGAAAGAAATCCACCATATAATCAAGGTTTCTTGACCTTGACAACTTTAAGACTTGAGGGCTTCAATTCTCTGAATTCCCCAGCCAGCGCAAGGCAATTTTGGACTCTCAAGCTTATTCAACATCTTCATTGTTAAGAGTGAAGCTGGCAATTGTTAGAAGGAGCTATCTGTGAGGGATGGTGCCAGTGTGATGGGCTACAGTGAAGCAATAGTTTCCCAGGAAGAAGGGATAAGTTCCAGAAAGGTGGGTGAGACAAGAGACCCGCAGAGCCCAGAGCTAGATAGGAGGCAGAGGAAGAGAGTTTTAGGAGAGCCACTCCCTAGAATCTCCCAGGAATTCTCCGTTAGGGTGAGAGTAATAAGGGTTTAACCCGGCAAGATTCTGTCTCTTGTCTGTGAGAAATAAAGAACTGAATTCTGGCAAGATTCTTCTGTGTTGCTCTTGGGCTAAGCCCGACATCATCATCATCATCATCATCAAATCTCGGGTGCAGCTCCTTCCCATCCCTCCCTAGTTCTTGAACCCAGCAGTGGAGATCAATTGTCTTAGAAAGGTAGGAGAAAGAAGTTGACGAGTGAAAGTCTGGAACATATGAAACATATAAAGCATGGGCCTTGACTTCTGTGTGCTTCAGCAGACAGTATATTTATTATTTACCCCGTAAAATATCTAATCTAGCCAAGCTGTATCTGTGAGCCTCCTGCCAAGTCAATTCCTGAAATAGGAGTCAAAATTTCCCGCTGGAGGAAAGCAAGCCTGACATTAACCACTTCACCCACACTTTGGTTTTTCTACCCTAGCCAGCATTGGGGGCTTGGAAGATGAGGAGAAGAGGCAACAAAGTCACGGAGCGCTCAGGAACAAGGGTAAACGAGATTTTTGGAAAGATTCACAGAAGGGCATAGATTCTTCCTTGCACTGGATATTTGGAGGAGGCAACGGTTATTCCTTGCTTTGGAGAAAGGCACGCATGCCAACAAAACTAGATATGTGTTCTCAGTGATATTGGGATAAGGAGCCATTGGCACATTTGATTTAGGGCCGGTCTACCTGGTTCAGGTGTTTCCCATTTCATGTAATGCTGCAGGAGAGGAGATGGTTAATTCGGTGGGAACAGCAGGAGAAAGAGAGGGATAATCTTACCTTCAGGCCCTCTGCCGTTCTTTCCATCCAACCTGCCTCGCATCTGCTTCAATTCATTGTGGAAGAAAAGCCCAGTGGAAGGAGAGACATTTTGATCTGGAAAACAATACCAGAAAGAAAAAAAGGAGCGGAGCGGTTTATCTCCTGCAGCTCTTCAAAAGTTGGCAAATAGAAGGGAGAAAGCTTCGCTATAATACAAATGTTGATGTTTGATGCAACATAAATATAGTGCGATTCCCGCAGACTGTTGAAAAGTAACGATTACAAACATCGGCCACGGGAAATGGCTGCAGAGACACAAATTGTTTGTTCGTAAAGCAGAACTTTTTTTTAAACAGCTGTATTATTAAAAATACGAAGTCAAACAAACACCTAAGCAACTGGAGGAGACAGAGTGAAAAGCTTGTTGTGACTTCCAAATACACTTTGTCGCCTTATTTATGATTAGTAATAAACATAATTGTAGTTACTAATTTTTCAGCAATTTCCTTTTTTTATTTATATCAGTATGTGAGCCTCCCATCTTGACTGTCAGTTTATGCCTTCACCAGTTATCTATCTCTTACCTGCTCACTTTTGAAACGCTGCATTCGGGATACAGGTGTGCAACTTACGAGCCCACTTAGAACCAGAATTTCCATTGCTGAGTGAGCTGAGCTTGATTTTATGACCGTTAAGCGGATCACTACAGTTGTTAAATGAATCATGCAGCCGTTCAATGAAACCAGCTCCCGCGCTTCAGGTTGCTCGTCGGAAGCCAGCTGGGGAGGCTGCAAACGGAAATCCTGTGGCCCTGGGATGCTGCAACGGAGCAACTCCCTGCCAGGAGCCAGGATTTTGATCATGGGACTGCGGGGACACTGCCACAGTTGCAAGTGTGAGGACCAGTCGTAAGTTTGAATGGTTGCTGAAGAAATGGTTGTCAGTCAAGGGCTGTTTGTATTGTATTCTTAGCAAAAGAATTTGCTTTCAAATTTCAGATTCTCAGAGCAGTTGAGAAACTTTAAAACATTTATTCTACTCCCTGAATCTCCCTCCCTCCCTTCCTCGCTCCCTCCCTTCCTCACTGCTGTATGTCTGGTTATTAAACAATGAAAATAACTTGTGATTTTGTTTTTCAAAGTGCATTGAAGAATTAATTGATTTAATAATGTTTGGTGCCTTTTTCTTTAAAAAAAAAAGAAAGTGAAATATGAGATTGTGCCAGAGATTTATGTACATTCATTCATACTGGGTTTTATACCCATGGTTCCTTCTTCTTGCACTCCACAACTTCAGTACGTGAAAAACGTCTTATTAAGTTACGAAGGAGCACGCCGGGCATTCTAAAAGGTTGGTTTAAAAATAGAAAGTGACAGCCATGGTTTATTGGTCTAAGGATGAGGCTGAGAATAACAAACTTTCCTAAAACAGCAGAGTCAGCTTATATCTGCTGGAAAATGTTAAACTGACCTGAATTGCTACGTGTTTTAAAAAATAGATCAGTCATTCTAGTTTAAATAACTCGTCTCACAAGATGTAGAAAAGAGCCACACACAAGATTGTCTACTAAATTCAAGGCATGCTGAACATCCTTACTGTATACAGAATTGTGTGTCTACCGTACTGGGAATATCCCATTCAGGTTTGGGGAGCTCTCGCCCCAGAGTTACTCATGGCCAAGATGTTGGTTCAGATTGGGAGGGTCTAATTCACTCCTACGGAAGTGATTGCCTTTTAGCAACCACCATTAAGGAGTTGCGTTCACCATATTTATGGGGAAAGCATCTTCAGAGAAGCAAGTGGCATTGACTTCAGCGGGGCCTCTTCCCAGGAAGAGCTGGGAACATTTTGCTGCTATATTTTACTAGATCGGAAGGTCAATATTTTCTCTCTAGGCATTTGAAGGAGAAGGATCACGGTTTGCAAACAGATCTGCGATGTAACTTACCCACTGAAACGCCTCGTTCTGTACAGCAAAACGTTTTGCCTGCTGAGTGGTTCAGATCCTCTATGATTAATCAGAGTGTCTTGGAAACAAACTTTGCAGGTGCCACTTACATAGAGACACTTTCTAATGCAAAACAAAAAAATGTTGAGATGTTAGAAAGAGTGCAGAGAAGAGCAGCAAAGCTGATTAGGTGGCTGGGGGCTAAAACATATGAAGAACGGTTGCAGGAATTGGGAATGTCTACCTTAAGGAAGAGAAGGAGTAGGGGGCGATAATATAGCACCGTCCCAATATCTAAGAGGATGCCATAAAAAGAGGGGGTCAACTTATTCTCCAGAGCACCTGAAGGCAGAACAAGAAGCAACAGATGGAAACAATGAAGGAGAGAAGCAACGTAGGACTACGATGAAATGTCCTGACGGCAAGGACAATTAATCAGTGGAACAACTTGCCTCCAACACTGGAAGTTTTTTAACAAGAGATTGGACAACCATTTGTCTGAAATGCTATAGGGTTACCTTCCAGAGCAGGAGGTTAGACTAGAAGACCTCCAAGGTCCCTCCCAGCTCTGTTATTGTGTTGTTCTTTTTCTCATTGCTTTTTTGCAGCACAAGGCAATTTTTAGTTGTATGCTCACTTTAATGCGATTTACTTGAGCAACATGTCCAGAATCCAAGCTAATGTTTGGCTGCCTTTCAGTCTTTTGCAATCTAGTTTAGAAACGCACAATTTATTGGGTTCAGCTTCATGGAAACCATCTGCATTCCTGTTAAAGTATCCACTGGCATCCTACATCGATGGCAAGCTGAAGCTTTGGATATTGATTCAAAATCAGTATAGCGGCTCATTGTGCGTAATGGGACTAGATGAGCCGGCTGTGTTTCGTTTTGAGAGGAAGAGTAGATATTGTTGGAAAACCTGAGTGTTGCAGAGCCTCCTTTGTTCAACCAATCACTCTGTCAATGGTGCTTGGTCTACTCAAAGTCCTTTGGACTAATTGACTATTGTCTCTAAGTGCTGAATTTTATTTTCCTGGCATGGCTGTGTGTTTCCAAATTGGAATGGAGATTAATTCTAGCAATATTATCCGGGGAGACCTTCATTTGAATGTAATGATCTTTTAAGAAATCCTGGACTTCTTTCTATAAGCCAGCCCCAGGCCTGATCCATAGAGAAGTGAACATTAAGCATTAAAAAACATCACTCGGCCTTTGCCTATGATCAGATGTATCACTGATTCATATAGTATGCCTAATTTTAATTGTGATGCTTCTGACACTATTAAAGAAACAAAACTGAGGATTGAATTGCGGCTTGTTTGATCCCATAGAGAATGCAGGTAACAGGACGCCATTAGTCTTGTCCTATATTTCCTTTAGAATTCCACACCAGTTTGCTTTCAGCAAGGATAAATCTCAACATTCAACTTGATTTGTCATCCTCGTGAGTTCTTGTGGAGACCCAAGTCGAGGGACAGGAGAACTAGCACTGATGCTGTTGGGTAATGAAACATGTGCAAGAAAACTACCAAGCTCAGAGAGCACCAAGAACCCATCATGTCAACCCTGAGCTGCAAATATTCTCCTCTGGAGGAGGAATTGTCCGGGTGCCGTGCTTGGTTCCCTCTTCAGCTGTGGCGAGCTTCTCAGCAAAATTTAAAGGCTGCGTTTGCTTATGTTCAAGATGACATAGCCTGGGGAAGAGGACTTGAGTTCATTTCTGTCGTGGTGGTAGCTGTGGTTAGATTTGATGCCATAGAGCAATAACTAGAGCAGTTTTTCCAGAAAGGTCATGTGTTATCCTTCTCTTTTCCTTTTATTTGAAATGCAAACAACAGAATCATGCATTCCCATCTATCTCTGCACAGTATGCAGGTCTGTATAACTGTTTATAAAAAGAATAATTCTGGCTTCTATAGAATTAAGGAGCTGGCACATATCTCCTTCCACGTGACCAACATGGGCTCCCACCAAACTGATTACATTTATCCTGGATAAATGTAAAGTTTGTTAAGACCATACATTCTGGCAATCTGGTTGCAGAATATTGTCTCAGCTGAAAGCTATCTGAACACCCCACCATGAATTCTTTTTTTTTTTAAAGTGAACGCACAGCTCTGCTCATTGTAACAGAATGTCAGATAGTCTTTGATTCTTTTATTAGATATAGTGTAATGTCACTTATCTAAGCAAAATTATATTGATTTCCCTGCGTTTTGGCAAACCCCAGGCAATAAAATGGCTCCTCCTTGCCAAGCAGAGCTGACAGGCCTGTCAATTTATGGCTTGGCTGTTTAGAAAAACATGAGGGATAGTATTACTTGTGAATGAGGACTTTCTGGAAAAGAAACAAAGGCCGTTGTGTCTTAAGGCCCCGAAGGTTATTTAGCTTCAGCCAAGTAGCCATGCCATAGCCATGTAGCCCAACTGACGAAAGCTAAAACCCATCCACCTCGTGACTTGGCACGGTGAGTGATCGGGAAGATAAAGACATGTAATTCCAGCTCTCCCTCCAAAGAACGAGATGTTGAGATGGTTAACTGAACAATGCATCAGAAGAGGGCCCACATAGGAGCCATCTGGTTGCTGACTTTTCAAATCGAATAGGAACATCAAGTGTCAGTATCTCTTCACTTCATAATTCTTCTTCTCTCTCTCTCTCATATTATAGGCAAAAGAGAATAGATGCCTTTAAATTATGGATGTGGAGGCAGTTATGGACTGCAGGAAGAACAAGTCAATCAGTTATGGACCATGTAAAGGCTGACAGCTCAGCTGAGGGGATTACCAACAAACAGAAGTTCATACACTTGGATGTGTGGGCTGAAGATGGACTTGAAAAACTGTTCTGCTTGATTAGACTGAAGAATGTAGAATGAGAAGACAATAAATATGATGGATAGACAGGATGAAAAAGGTTATTGAGGTCTCCTCAGAATTGCTATGAGATGGTGTTCAATTGTCCATGTATTCAGCAGTATTCAATGCGTGAAAACATTTTTGAACATGAGTCGAACTATCTGGATATCATGCAACATTTTTGCTTCTTCCTTTCTCTATCTGGTAGTCATCAACACTTTGTCATAGTTATATCTGCTTTTGGACCAATCTTCGAAACTCAACAAATTTTGGGCACTTACATTGGAAGGTCTGAAAAATCTAGTAAATCATGTTTCAGATGCAAAAATTAGATAACCAAAACTTATGGTTGTCTAACTTCAAGCCAGATATGAAAATAGTAATTTTATAGTTGTCAAGCTATTTTCCAAAGCAAAGGAAGGCAGGACAAGAGGCAACAGATGGAAACTGATCAAGGAGAGAGGCAACCTAGAACTAAGGAGAAACTTCCTGACAGTGAGGACAATTATTCAGTGGAATGACTTGCCTCCAGAAGCTGTGGGTCTCCATCACTGGAGGCTTTTAAGAAGAGAGTAAACAGCCATTTGTCTGCAATGGTGCAGGGTTTCCTGCCGGAGTAGGGGGTTGGACTAAGAGATCTCCAAGGTCCCTTCCAATTCTGTTATTATGCTATTCTATATATTCTGCTTGCAAACTGGAAGGTCCCTGTTCGACTGCTGACCTTTTATGGTCCAGCTTTCAGAACAAACAAACAACATCTCCTGTAAAGAAAAAAAAAACAATGAAAGGTTTGGAAAGTATCCAGATGGTTTTTAGTCAATTACTTCCAGAGTTTGTAGTGGTTACATGTTGCAAAATCTAAGTTTTCCTTCTGCAGAACAACACTGCAGCTTATATCTGTGGTCTTAATCAGAAGGAAATGCCTCTCGTATTCCCTTTCTCGTTCTCCTTCCTGGTGGCGCAGTGGTTAGAATGCGGTATTGCAGGCTAATTCTGCCCATTGCCAGCAGTTCGATTCTGACCTGCTCAAGGTTGACTCAGCCTCCCGTCCTTCCGAGGTCAGTAAAATGAGGACCCAGATTGTTGGGGACAAGAGGCTGACTCTGTAAACCGCCTAGAGAGAGGGCTGTAAGCACTGCGAAGTGTATATAAGACTAAGACCTATTGTTATATTTTGCTATCTTAATCTAGTGATCCAAACGCAGAGTCTTAAGTATAAACCTCTTCCCTGCTTTCTATTAAGCTATTCCCCCACGTAGGTTTTGTGCGTGTGCGTTTTCTGTTTTACATTCTACATGATTATTACCCCTGAAGGATTCTGAAGTTTGGAGTACATGTTCTTATTGTAGAAATACCAACAAGAACAATGCAAAAGTAATCTGTTTTGGAGTATTTGAATGGATGCTAATGTACCTTGTCTCGCTTTAGGTCAGGATTTTGGACAGGATACTAAGAGAGACTGCCATGGGACACTGAGGCAAGGAAAAGGCTTTTGTTTTTGTTTTTTGTTTTGTTTTTAAAAAAAGTCGCCCAAATAAAATATTCTATGCTACTGCCAAGGAAATCCACATCTTCATTATGACCTGGGATGCAACAACCTCCCCCTCTGAGCCCTGGCACTTTGGGTGAAATTTTGAGGAAGGTTCTTCCTGTTGCTGCACTTGGCATCCTTGCTCTCCTGTGAGCTGAAACCAGATGTGTGAGCACGCACGCACCTCCGCACGTTTGGGGCACTTGCCAATCGCACCAGGCACACGTAGCCTCACCACAGCCGTTGCTTGATTGCCTAGCAGCCGCAATTGCAAGGAACGTAGAGAGCTTGGCTCAGCTTCGGTACCAATTTCAAAGTATTTCGAAGTAAGAGCAGCGAATGTTTCCCAAGGAATCCTCACGCTTCCTAGCTCCGGAGCAAACGAAAACCAAACCCCATGTAGACGAAATATCAGTGGGATATCAAAGCACAGTTGGGTGTGCTTGACAGAGATGTGTTGGGCAGCTTGATGGCGGTGGAAAAAAAATTGGAAAGAATCCCGAAGCTGGATCAGTTCTCCGAACATCTTTGTGCAGGGATGGCTCAGGAGATTGATCTTTATGAATTGGGAAAGAAAAACGGCACGGTGCAGCCCCGGGTGGATTGAAGTGCTGATCAGAGCAGAGCGCCAAGCTGGACTTCACACAACTCTTGACTTTTGCGCAAGGCGATTCTTGGCTTTGCAACAACATCAAGATGCATTGTGAAGTGCAACATACGAAATGTTGGAAATTGGTCCCTCCATCCACCCTTCACCTCTGAAAGGAATCTGGAAGGCAGACAGAAGAAATGTATATGTGATGAAAGTCAGGCAGCTGGAAAAGGGAGATTTTTTTTTCCTCCCATTCTTAACTTAGCCGTTAAATCTCCGGAAGAGACTCGAGCTCCATCTCCAGAAGAACCCCGGGGATTCTGGGGATCAGGCAATCTGGAAAGGTGGACGGATGTGTGAGCGTTGGGCCTTTCCACGCTCCAGGGATCAAGCATTCCTTTTGAGTCTGCTTGTGATACCACGAGACTCCAAGACTTAAATGAAAGCCGAGCCAATTAACTGGGATGTTATCAGCCTCCGTTCCAGAGAAAAGGCTGCAAGGAGCTTCAAGGGAGGCCGGATTCCCTCGGGTGCCCCCAGGCCGCTCTAGGTCTTCTGAGTCCTCTGCCGATGGAGCCTTCCCCTGGGACACCTCCCCTGCGCAAAAATGAATCAGACGCCTTAATGGGTCTGTTTTGCAAAGTGTTTTAGATAATGAAGGTTTTAGAGGATTATTCTTTCAATCTTCTCATCCGGTTGTGGAATCCCTCAGCTAAAATCATAGGTAAAAACACGACAAATGCTCTCTGTAACAGCAACAGCAATAAAAAACAACAGGAGTAAAACTCAAGTCTGGGTAACTTTGAAGAGGCTGAACAGGAGTGGACATGATTGTTGTTTGAAGGGGAGACCACAAGGACCTTTGGAATCAAGATGGGGAATTTGAAAAAGAACATCACAGAAGAACCCACTGTCAAACCACATCTGTATTTTGGCCAAGAGAAGTACATAGAAACATTAAAAGGATTTGAGCTTGACTTGACTGTCCTTCTCCAAAGCAAATGTACGGAGAATACCCAATTTATCATTCCAGAAATAATCCAATCTGATATGGACGATTTAAGAGCAGTCCAGTTAAACCCAACATCCAAAATATTTTCCGATAACTAAGGAAGGAAAAGAGAGAAAGAATGAACTTTGTGATAGGCTAGATATTGAAGAGAAGGTGGATTCCAACAAATGTAACATGCTAAATAGTTACATTAAATTAAAACCTGCTTTGTTACCCATAGATCTGATTTGAAACCTTAGCGTGATGTTTGATACTTTAACAAGGGTTGTGCAGAATTCCAGACAAAGAAGATAAGGTCTTTATATGCAAAAATGAAATGTGTTCAGAAATAATAACATGAACCCTTCCCGACTGTGGTACACCTAAGGTTGTTCCTTGGGTTGTGGCCAACGTGTAAAATTTGGGGTGGTATTTTTTGAAGTCGTAAATTAATTACTCGACAAGCTAACTGAGAAGTCCTAACAAAAAGAAAACAAACATAGAAAGGCTGAAGATCCACAATAAGCCAGTGGCATTAAAAAGCCAACTTTGGTCCAATGGCAAAGTTCATTCTAGTTTTAAGGCAGGCCTGTTGATGATTGAATGTCATATCCCCCTTCTCTTTTCTTCTCACCAGCTTTCCACTTTCTCCCAGAGCTGTTGCCCTGAGTGATACACCCAAGCTCCAAAAAACAAGTCAGAAGTGAGCTTTGTGGAGGCTCAGATCTGGAGTGGGCTTGGTTCATACCCCAATGGCTCTTCTTCAGAGAAGTCAAAATCAATTCCGTCTTGCTCTTCAAGGGCTCGGTCAAATCCAAGACACGCTCAAACTTTGCAGTGTGGCAGCAAAAGAGCATACAAACCCTTTGTAAAAACTCCTTGGATCGGGTCAGACAATGCAGAAAGAAGCATCCTTTCAAATATCAGAACTCCCAAACCACCTGCAACTTTGTGTGCTAATGCAAGCAATGAAAGCATTGTTCATTTTACTTAGCCATATTTCATGCTCCAAGGGGAGGCAGAATATCTGCTACATGAAATATTGGACTTTCAACATGCAAAGAATGCGCTCAGCCTTTAATTTATAGTCTCAGAGGAGGGTGATAAGAGCCTTGGATTTTTGTTCTGCATGGAGCTGTGTGTGTGCTTGAGCTGCACCTGTTGCTGTGCAATATAAAATGAATAAATTTTCAGTCTATTGACTGCTAATAAACTTGGCAAAACACATTTTACTTATTTATTCCAGTTTACTCGGAATAAGCTGAACTAGTATTGCGGAGCTGGCAGGTGGATAATTTTCCTTTTATATTGGGAGACAGATTGCAAAAAAATGTCATCCATTGTCCTGCAAACTAGCATCTCCCAAACTTAATGGGTTCTCAGATTATTGTGGCCTTTGGGTGACCCTGATCCAGTTCCTAACTTGGTCAACTAATCCCTGCTTTGTTCATTAAGAACAGGGTTGAAAACTCGAGAAATTCATTAAGCATCTGTACAGTGGAAGAGAGACAATTTCTTGGCTTGAGTATATGCATTCTGAATTAAATCCATGCCTTAAGTTAAAAATAGAAATATTGTTGTAAATTCTATAAAATGCTGCTGCTGCTGTGAGAACCATAAAACTGGTTTTGTAAAAGATTAGAAAGATTGAGGGAAGGGGAAGGAGGAAAGGAAAGGAGAAAAAGAGAGAAAGGAAAGGAGAGGGGAGGGGGAGGGCAGGGCAGGGCAGGGCAGGGGAAAGGAAAGGAAAGGAAAGGAAAGGAGGAATTATCCATGATGGTTGAATGGAACTGCCATATATAGAGGCATCCTGACTTTGTGTCCTGTTGATCACAGTTTGTGAGCTTGACCTCTTCTGGAAATGAAATTCAGTTCTAGAGAAACTTTAGTTTGATCCAAAGTAGCAGTTTCAGGGTTCTAAATGTGGCCGTCCATTATATGCTTTCCCATTTCCAAGAAGTCACGAGAGGGACTTACAAGCTGATTGTGCTGATACCACAAAGTACGGTTGATAACAAATGGATTATGATTTAGCAGTGAATGTCACTGGATAAAGATAAAGGCAAGTTTGGGGCTGAATTAAATGCAGTTGCCAACTCACAGGCATCTATAATTGCATTTTATTCTGTGTTGGCCAGAATCCGGGATACAACTCAACTGCTGGTTCCAGTCATGGGCTCCATGCTTTAAGAAGAATTTAGACAAACTGGCAACAAGTTAAATGAAGGGAAATGAAAATGGCCAGGAACTAGAATTAACATCTTATCAAGCAGGTTGAAAGAGACGGAAACGTTTAGCTAATAAAAGGCTGGCTGGCTGGGTGCAGGGTGGCATTCCTCAAATACCTGAGCCACTGTGACAGTGAAGAATTGCACCCTCTTATCATGGCAGAGGGCAAGGCACAAAATAACAGGTTTAGGTTACCGGAACGCAGATCTCATCTGAATGTTGGAGAAAACGTCTTAATGGGAAGGACAGTTCAATGCCCCAGAGAAATTCTGGTCTCCCCTTTGCTTAGGGAGGTTTTTCTGTAAATCTGGATTCTTGCAATGGTCCTTCCTATTCTAAGAATGACTCCGGCCTGATCGCTGCTAACTTTTAAACATGCTCGTGTTGTTGTTCTTATTGTTGCTGTTGTTGGTTTTAACAAAGTCTCAGAAGATGTGAGCCACGGTCATCTTCTGGATCTTAAAGAAACTACAATTTTTCTCTAATTTAAGATTCAGTGCACAGTAAGAAGACTCCTTTATCACGATCAGCTCTTAGTTCTTTGCTTTACAAAATCCTCTATGATTTTATCATTCCTTTCTGTTTCTGGTTTAAGACTACAGTCCTAGTAGCAGGTTGGGAAGCCATAATTAATTCACCTTTGCAGGAATTCCCTGCAAATGTCCTATTTTCTGTGTTTTGTTGCCTTTTGCAGCTGGTTAAGCTAAGCTGCCTTCCGGAGAAAGGAAACAAAACCCCACATTTCTCATTCTTCTTCTTCCCGAGAGTTTTCTTATCTCTTGTATTTACCAGTAAACACAACATTCTGAGATTCCATTCTAACCGACTCTCTTTTAGCCTCGGGAGCTACAGAATTACGGTTTGCTTCATGACCAAACAGGAGTCAAATTAATCTTCTGGTGTACGGTAATTGCAGTCACTGAAAGAAGAGCTACTGAACTCCTCCAGATAACAAGGAACATATTTTGGACACAGAAAGGAATCATGATCCAACAAACCACGATTTTTATATATCTATATAATTCGGTAAGAGCCGTGTGACCTTACCTTACTTGGTGAAAAAGACACAACATTTACGTATCCTGCGTTTATAATTTTGGTCCTTTCTGGTCCACCGTTCTGATAGCAGAAGCATCCGGGCCTTATGCAGCTAGAAAAACCTGGGAAAATAAAGAAGGAAAAAGGCAGCCCAAGAGTTAATCCTGTTGCAGTTGCCAAATGCCAAATTGCTAGGAGGCTTTCCCGAGGGATTCCCCTTCTCCTAACTCGGATGGCTCCATTTCTGAACCATCTTTGTATACTAACTTTGTATACATGATTTTGCTGAATTCTTCTCTCCCTTTGTGGCTCCCCTCCCCACAATTTTCAGGAGGAAGAACAACCCGGGGAAGTTTGTGGTGGCCGGGAGGGATGAAAAGAGAGAAGCAGTCAGGATTTTCTCTTCTCTTCTCTTCTCTTCTCTTCTCTTCTCTTCTCTTCTCTTCTCTTCTCTTCTCTTCCCTTCCCTTTTCTTTTCCTTTCTTTTCTTTTCTTGGGTGAGGTTAAACTATGTTCCTTACATGGGTGTTCTGTTTGATGCCAGGGTAAACCTCTCCAGAAACCAGCAGCTTTCTTTCCAATCAGAATCTTGACTTCCAAAATGGAAATGAAGAACATGTTTTTCGGAAGCTTACGTGCACTGGAATAATGATTAAAACCTGCCCTTTGCCAAACTGGCATTTTCTCCAATTTACACAATGCTGCGTTTCTCCCAAGAGGGTGCCTGGCAGGACTGGCAAAGGCTTCTGGGGAGGCAGTTGGCAACGAGAAATTCTTGGATCAAAGTAAGCAAAGGCTTCTAATAAGCAGGCCAATTGTTCTGGCTTTTCTGTCAGATATTACACGGAAAGAGCTTTAAAAAAAACCCCCAAGGGTGCTTCTGCCAAAGCTCCGTGGTTGACATTAATGAAAGAGAGAGGCCCATTAGAAAATTGAGATTTACTGGGTCTTAATTCAAGTCATAGTTGGATAACCAAGGCTGAAGGCTGAGGCAACAGACAGACTCTTGCTGGCAGTAAGTTTTTGGCTATTTGAGTCCATCTTGTACGTTTGCATTTATGTGACCTGTTCCAGAGAAGAGTTATAAGACGACTGCATTAAAAAGTTTGGTTCCCTCCCTTCAAGAATTGTAGATAACTGAATATTTCAACCCGTTCAAATGAATTTTGATCAAAGGGATGGTACAGAAATGATATCTCTGTACTCCTTTGTAAGGATACCAGCAATTTATCTTGAAACTAAGACTGTCCAGGAGAAATGCTGAAGCCCCGGTCTTCTAATTCATTGCAAGATGTAGTATTTCAGCAGAGAAATATTAGTTGTCAATCTAAAGTAGTTATTTTATTAAGGTCTCCACTAATACTGCCAAATGTGCTGCCTTTATATGATGACATAGACTGAATATGAAGAGTGGGATTGCTTTTGATATATTAGATCTGATCCCACTTTCATCTGTTACGGAAAATCCCCAGCTCTACATTATTCTGAATATTAATGAATGGTACTTAACTGCTCAAAATGATTTTAACATGGAGAACATTTACTCAAAGTTGTAGAGATTTCCCCACGCCCACTTTACTGTTCCTAAAGTATGCCTGTTTTAGGAAATTCACTCTGAATCATGAATTGAGTCATTGTAAAAATTTGGAACGTATGACGTGCTTGCCAACCGAGTTCACCATATGTTGTCAAGTTTTGTAAAAACTGTTGGAGATAACCGAAACGCATAGTGGTTCCATTGTGCGGAAGGAGGACTTCAATTCACAGGGTACTTAAATCCCAAACTTAATAGGTGGTCTTCGTATGAGCCATTCTCTATCAGCCGTCCAAACAGAGGGATGTATTTCTATTTATTTCATTCATTTTTATTCACCCTTCTACTCTCTTGCTCTGAGTTTTAATTATTCACTTAAGCGGGTGTGTTTAGTGCTTCCATAGGAGACCGTCAAGAAAACCACATTTCTCCTCAAAGCCATCGAGAGTTGAGACTGACTTTGACGCTACCTTAAAAACACCATGAAACCAAACTTTTAAAATCTTTGTTTAAAAAGAGCTTGAAAAGTTTGCTTTTCAGGTCTTTACAACGTTCAGTTAGAACTCTGAGTCTGAACTAAATTAGGGGGCTTCGTTAGACGATCTTGGAGGAAACGTGGCCCTTCTCTCTCCATTCATTAGTCAAGTTTCATTTTGTTCTCTTGTGGCTTGACTTACCGGAGTAAACCATCTGTTAAATTATTCTTCAATTATTCCTTCCCAGCAAGCAGCTCAGGTATGGTATCGCCCGTTTCCTCCGCTCGTGACAAAGAAGTCACCCCAGAGGTGTGGGTCGAAGTGGGTGGCTGAAAGCACCCTGGCTGATCTGCAAGGACTCGACTGGGCGCCCGCCCCGCGGCCTGCAGCTGGTTGCGCTGAAGGCTCCCAGCCCATCAAGGCCAGCCAAGAATCAAGGCAGGATCCCCAGAGCCCAAGGACAATCCACTCGTGTCGCCTTCAAGAACCCCAGGAGATAATTGCCATAAACCATCACAGAGAAAAGGCAGGGAAGGCAGGTGACACCCCCCCCCCCCGTTTGAAATATAGCCATTAAAAAACGTTTTGTTTTTTTAAAAATCCCCCTTGGGTTGAGCTGAACTCCTGCGGCGTTCACGGCTACTATCCGCTGCGCTTCAAGTGTAAGCACAGAACACAACTTTCCCCAGTCAAAATGTTCTCCCTCCACCGGTATTTATTTTTCTTCCACACAGAATGTATAAAGCTACCCTGAGCCTGTTTTTATGTGCTTTTGTTTTATAATAAAAAAAAGTCTTTCGAGAGAAAAGTCAGATCTTGGAAATAGGACTCAGATTCTGTTCTAAAATGAGAAAAGTCACAGGTTGGCAATTTGAAGTTGGCAGGAGCCCCCGAGTGTCCGCGGGAGAAGGTCCAAGAGGCAGCAGGGCAGCTTCCATCGTACAGCAGTCACAGGGCTCAGAGAGCCGGTGCGGACTTCAAAAGCACACCAGCGGCATCTTCTCACTTATACACTTAATAAGGCGAATATATGGAGGCAAATACGGCTAGTATGAAAGAGAGAGATATCTCTTTGGATTCTCCCTCCCTCCCTCCCTCCCTTCCTTCTTTTCATTTCTTTCTTTCTTTCTTTCTTTCCTTCTTTTTCTTTTTCTTTCTCACTATCTTTCTCATTCCTTCCATTCATTTTTCCTCTCCTCTCCTCTCCTCTC
>JANHFL010003608.1:0-34211 GCA_032468155.1 Oxyrhabdium leporinum | reverse complement strand
CTCTCTCTCCTCTCCTCTCCTCTCCTCTCCTCTTTTCTCTCAATGTCTTTTGTTTTGCCTTTTTTCAATCGAAAACTGTACAGACAGGATGTGAAGCCGGGGGCTGCCTCCCCGCCAGCCTTTCCCAGATGCTGATTGGTGAGAGGGGGCGGGGGGGGTCCTTGCCCGCCTTCTGGCTGGCATCCTGACCTTCTAGCGCCGTGGGGCTTTGGACGTGGGGACCAGCCCTGCGATCCAACGCTTGTATCCAGAGAGCGCTTTGTGCCGGGACAGCGGAGGGCTCTCCCTACTTTTTCTGGCTGAGCTCTTGGGGACCTCTGGGCAGGGCGGGAGCTCTCGGCCTTTCACGGGAAGGGGAAAGCAAACACTTGTCTTTACCTCCAAGGAAGTCACAGCAAACCGCCAGATGCCTCTGGGGCTTTATTTTCTCCCGCAGGAGCCCGGCGGCAGCTGAGCCAGTTGCCTCTTTCCTATCCAGCTCATTTGGGAGCAAGGCCTGCTGCCCGGCTGCAGTTGTGGGTCTTCAGGCTGAGCCTCAGTCTGAAGAGGGGTCAGATGTTTTGCCCTGCCAGCCTGACTGTTGCTTAGAAAGCTTTGGGGGGGGGGGAAACCACTCTGTTTCTCTTCGGATTATACGGAGTGGTCCTAATTAACCAGCCGCTCAGAGCAAGAACCACCACAGCAAAACACCTGGGGAACGGCGTCCTGTCCCTTGCAAACGGAGTGGAGGCTGCTCTTCTGTCTGCCAGATGAGAAACACCACACAATACACACAAAAGAGCCAGGGAGCCCCTAATCAAGGCAGGCAAACATTGGGAAACAAAGCTGGGCCACTTCTGAGCCTCCATAAGTCACGTTGAATGCTGACAGGACCTCCCAAATTAAACGGGCACTCGCCAGGAGGTCCAGGTCTGATTCAGCCCTTCTGGAAGCAGAAAAAAGGAGGAGAATCAATGGCAAGCCAACTTCTCGGGTGACCACGAAGGCGAATAGAAGCTCCCTGGTCACCGTGTTTTGGGAGAGCTTAATAACTCTCGCCAGACCTTTGATGGATGGCCAAAAGAAAATGTGGTTGTAGCTTGGTTGAAAAGTAAACAATGAAAGAAAATCCTTCTACTGTTGCCCTCCGGCTGCCTACACGGAGGCGTCTAGGAGCTCACCAAGAACCAGGATTCATTTGTGGAAGTCTTTACTTTTACTTGTTTTACTTGTTTGCAAATATAATTTATTTTCCTCCTATTGTCCGTAAGACGCATTTCGAATCGAGAGCATCCTTTGATAGAACTGGTGCAACCTTCTTCTAAGACAGAGGGCCTTAAAACCATTTGACCCAACTATTCATCTTCCCGGTTTTGGAAACTGTCATCACTTCCCCTCCCCTTGCAAAACATACCCCAGAGTCTGTTCTTTTTATGCAAGTGTCTCAGCAGGGGAAGTCCTAAACCGCATCCTCTACCCACAAGGGAGCAATTATAAACTGCTCCATTATCCTCAGGATATGTCCAATAACCCCCTTGGAGGTAATTACCCCTGGTTTAAGGAACCTGGATCTAAGAGGTGCGCTCACTTTCACGCTGGAGAGAGCGGTTTCTCAAATGTCCAAATAGATCAACTCAAACATTCGAAGACAGGGGAATGCCTCAAAATGTGCTCGGTAGCGTCAATCTTGCATTTGAGCCTTGGTGGCTCAGTGGTTAGAGTGCAGGACTGCAGGGCCGCTTCCGCTGACTGCCGACTGCCTGTAATTTGGCAGTTCAAATCTCACCAGGCTCAAGGCGGACTCGGCCTTCCATCCTTCCGAGGTCAGTAAAATGAGGACCCAGATTGTTGGGGGCCAGAGGCTGACTCTGTAAACTGCTCAGAGAGAGCCGGAAAGCACCGTGAAGCCATATATACGTCTAAGTGCCATTGCTGTTGCTGTTTGTGCCCAAAGGGCCTCTCCTGAGGGCACCACTGCTCTTTATTAGGATCCCATTCGGTGATTCAGCAGAGTCTGATCAATCCAGGGACTGTATTGCAGGATAAATAACCATGTGGCTCTGCTGCTTTTTTTTTTTCCTTGCTAACTACTTGAAAAGTAAACTCTTTTCTCGATCCAGCTTCAAAACCAGACCTATCCATAATGCTATCGTTAATGCCATCGTACCAATAAAAATGTACTAAATAAACCAAATCCGAATGTTTATCAGATAACCCGAAGAAATAAATATTATTTCAAAGCCTGACTGAAGGCGTTTTCAGACAAGGAGAGCCATGCTTTCTCAGACTTAATGCTACAGGCACCCTTTGACAGGTTTCTTACTAACCTGAGCCAATTGGGACCGATCTCCAGAATTCCTCTTAGCTGATACAGTGAAAATAGTGTTTGTTGTGCCTTGATGATATGGAAGTTAAGTTTAGAAGCCCTTCAGTGCCGGAAAGGTATGCAAATCTAATGTAAACAACAAAGAAAGTGGTTAGGAGCTTAAGATTGTATAAAATGCATACGTACATGATTAAAACCACAACTTTAGTATCAAGCTTCTAAAGTTATCTCGGTCATTTTGACAATTTCTTAGAAATTAAATCCCTGCTTTACATTCAAAGTTTTCATTGTTTTTGAACGGATTTAAAGAGGTGGAAAGTGAAAAAGAAAAAGGAAGAAGAAGATAGTTGTTACAAGACATATCCCAAACCTCAGGAGCTTGCTTTCTTTCCTTTTCTCTCTCTCTCTCTCTCTCTCTCTCTCTCTCTCTCTCTCTCTCTCTCTCTCTCTCTCTCTCTCTCTCTCTCTCTCTCCCTTCCTTCCTTCCTTCCTTCCTTCCTTCCTTCCCTTCCTTCCTTCCTTCTTCCCTTTCTTTCTTCCTTCCTTTCTTCTTTTTCTGTCTTTCCTTTTGCTCCTGCAAATATATAGCATTCTGTTGAAAAGTGATGATGTGTATACCTTTATTTTTCTTACTAAGGAGACATCTCATTTCTCTTTGTATAAACACTTAAAGCCACATACAATATTTTTTTTTAAAAAACCACCAAATGTAAGATAGAACTGTAAAAATTAATGCAATTAAAATCAAAACTAAAACCAGCAGCATTAAAATGAACGTTAGGATCAAAAATTTGACTTTTAACTTTCTCTTCCCCATTTTAGCTCGTGAAAATGACTTTGCGTCATACCTGATTTTCTGCTCTTTTTGGAGGCCTCTAGCCACAAATGAATAAAGTTAAGTGGGATATTTTGCATAGCCCCCAATTAGTCACTCAAGTGAATCTTGCTTGCATGCCTGTTCTTTATATTTAACCTGAGCTGTTGGAAAAACATATCCAAAGAGTTGTAAAGCCAACAGCCTTTTCCTCCATGTTTTCATAAACTCATGGTGCCTTCCAAAGGCATTTAACATACCATCTGGGCTGCCCAAACTGGAGCGCTGAGAAAAAGTCAACCATATTACATGACAGACAAGGGGGGTTTGCGGGAATGTTAAAAGCATTTTGAAACCTCTGACAAAGAGCTTCATCCATGGCTGGCTGATATTCATCTCAACCCTTGATTTTCTTTGAGAGGCAGTCAAGAGAAGGTCTCCATGGGAAGCCAATCTGCCAGGCTCCTTCTTTCGAAGACATTGGAAACATTATTCACCAAAGATGCCCAGAGAAGATTGAAGAGATGGACGGATGGATGGATAGAAACAGACAGACAGACAGATCATAGATAGATAGATATTACAGTATAAAGATAGATCTCTATCTCTCTGTCATCTCTCTCTATATATATATCTGTCATCTATTTATCTATCTAGTTGGTTATATAGCAAAAGTGTAGAGGAAAATGTCACAAGGGAGTTGGCTATAGAAGAGATGAGCAAGATGCAGAATGATGCGATTGTGATGATTGGGTGATAGAACTGCCAATCAAAGGCATCTTCTCTGAAGGAGAAGGAATGGGGAGCTTTAAATGGGAGGTCAGATATGGGAATGCACTCTCCCATATCTGGGAAATACGTTAGGCATATATATATTTGGTGTTGTGTATGCTTGTATCTAGAGGACTTAGAGACTTGGTAGAATTAAGTGTATAAAAAACTATTCATTCTTGGCTTTCTATATTTTCTCGGTCTACGGAGCATCCTGCATCTTCCTTCTCTTATTATTATCTTAGATACATAAAGAATTTTTAAGTGGAAAAGTTTTGCTGGTGGCAGCAAAATAATAATCTAGCAAGGAGGGCACACAATAGCAGTCCAATCCTATTTCTAGCATTTATAACGCTGTAATTGAGTTTGTCTTAAGCAACTCAAGTTGCTTACGATGGGTGGCCACATAGATCTTTAAAAATAAATAAACAAAAATAAAATAAATATTAGCAAGTCAAGCCACACCTATCCCGTTATTTTACTCTGAGTACCAGATTCGTTCTGTCACTGTGTTCCTTGCAACTTTACAACAGGATGGAGCCCCACTGCAATCTATGGAGCTTACACCAGAGTTGGCATTGTAAGATCTGGCTATTAGTTTCACTAATGCCATATCAGGTGCTCCTATCCCAAACAATGCCTGGAATCCAGACGATGCTTTGAATCCAGACCAATTTATATATCAACAGCTACTCACAGTGTGGCTGATTTATTCTTGGTTACTTATTTAAAAGACAGAAAGAATTTGTCTGTGTTATTTTATTTTATTTGAACTTCATCAGCATTAAAAAGGACATTGCCCTGACAAATAATTGTTGCATATTTATATTTCCTCACGTAGTTGTTCATCATGCAATGCAATAATGCCCTTGGCTCCTTGGACTACAGTTTGGCAAGAGTTTCCAAGAGGAGAAGGAAACTGTATGCTCAGATGTAAGGGAAAAAAGTCCTGCGGGGTGGATAATCCTTGAATTGGGAAGAGAAGAAAATGAATAGGAGACAAATCCAATAGATTTAAAGGCAGAAGGAAGAGAAGGAAAATGGGTGATAAGTTTAGCACTGGAACATATGAGTTCCCTTTTCACTTTGGAGAAAATAAAAACAAAAAAGTATCGACTATGAACTTATCATTCCAAACCTTCACGCTAAGCACTGCTGGATGATTCTTACTCCTTCTCCCAACTCGACTCTTAAACACGACTCTCTTACAGTAACGGTGGTGTAGTAAACAGGATTCCTGACCCCCAGACCCTGGGATGCCAGGGTGGACCCATAGCTAAGGGACAGTTTCTGCTCACATGTAAACTACCATCTATTTCAGCCCCTGAAGGCATGATGCTTTTTCTCCTACAGCCTGGGAAAAATTCTACCCTTGGCTTAGCATGTCTATAAAGAAGCGACTGTGTTGTGTTTCTTTACATAAACATGTTAGCTCTCTCCTTAGTCATGCTTGACTTTGGGTGACTTCACCAGACACGCCCATCCAGGCTGCAGCAATGGAGGATTGTTGTCTTCTTGGGTTAGCTTCTTTTCATTGCTCAGTCTACCCTACCACGTCAGCAGTTCCGGTTGTCTACTATCCAAATATTAGCTTGTTTGGATTTGTCTAAGATTAACTAAAGCCAACTGAAAGACCACTCTTGGAATACTGCATCCAGTTTTGGTTGACAATAAATAAATAAATAAATAAATAAATAAATAAATAAATAAATAAATAAATATGTTGAGACTCTAGAAAAAGCACAGAGAAGAGGAACAAAGAGGATGAGGGGACTGGAGACTGAAACATATAAAGAACGGTTGCTGGAGCTGGATATGTCTAGTCTTATGAAAAGAAGGATGAGGGGTGACATGATAGCAATCTTCCAATATCTGAGGGGGCTGCCCCAAAGAAGAGGGGGTCAACCTGTTCTTCAAAGCACCTGAAGGCACGAAAAGAAGCAACAGATGGAAACTAATCAAGGAGAGAAGCAACCTGGAATTAGGGAGAAATTTCCAGATGGTGAGAACAATTGATCAGTGGAACAGCTGGTCTCCAGAAGTTGTGGATGCTCCATCCCTCAAGAAGAGATTGGAGGACCATTTGATGTAAAATAGTATAGGGTTTCCTACCTGAGCAGTAGGTTGGACTAGAAGACCTCAAAAGTACCTTCCATCTCTGTGATTCCGTTACCCTGTATCATTTAGCTGGGTTTCTTTGCATAATGCCAGGTGAGCTTAAATCCAGAACAGGCAACCAACACAAGGAACGGCAGGACTTTTCATAAACTGTGCCTAGGCTGAATGCATTTTTACAGAGGCTGCTATATGAATGGCCACCATAATATTAATGCACCACATCCCATCGCAGCAGAGAAGGCAGCGTCTGTGGATTCCCCATCTGGAATCCAGCTGTTGCTAATTGTCGATGGGCTATTTCATATTCTCTCCTCCAGGATTTACTATCCTTGGGGATGCGCAGAGGACAGATAGTCCTATGAATATCGAACTATCCACTGACAAGTCCTCTGAAGGAGGGTCCTTTTTTCTCTAAAGCGGAACAGATGACACTCCCAGCACAAAGGAAATGCTTACCAATCTTGTGCTTGAATATCTGTATTGTTTATATCTCTGCCATTATGGTAAAACCGCCCGCTGACTGCAGACCGCATAACTATAAGTTTTCATTCAGAAAAGCAAAGAAATTGGCAGAAAGGGCTCTTTAAACAA
This sequence comes from Oxyrhabdium leporinum, assembly GCA_032468155.1. Taxonomy (NCBI): domain Eukaryota; kingdom Metazoa; phylum Chordata; class Lepidosauria; order Squamata; family Cyclocoridae; genus Oxyrhabdium; species Oxyrhabdium leporinum. Next base: position 27,612 of record JANHFL010003608.1, on the reverse strand, counting down.
AAACAGTTACTGGTTGCAATATTTCCTCCATGAACTTTCCGCTCCAAACCTTCAGTTGAATGCTAATTACTACTGGGTGATTCTTACTGCTTCTCCCCATTTTGGGCTAAATACGTATCGCTGTGGGTTGGTTCCAGACCCTCAGCCTTTCCACTCGCGATTCCGCAAAAGCAATTTGAAAATTGGCCCAATGATTATCTTCATTTCTCCATATTCGAAACGCTGAGCAGAAGCAGCAAAGACTATTAAGCAACGAACGATTAAGGGGCTGGAGGCTAAAACGTAAAGAACAGTTGCAGGAATTGGGGATGCCTTGTTCAACGAAAATAAGGACTGCAGTGACATGATAGCAGCATTCCACTTTTGAGGGGCTGCCACAATAAGGAGGGGTTCCACAAGAAACAACAGATGGAAACTAACCCAGCAGAGAAGCAACCTAGAACTAAGGAGAAACTTCCTGACAGTGAAGGGCAATCAACTGGTAGAACAGAAGCTGTCTCCAGAAGTTGTGGGTCTCCATCACTGGAGGCTTTGAAGAAGAGACTGGACAGCCACCTGTCTCAAGTGGTATAGGGTCTCCTGCTCAAGCAATGGGTTGGACTAGAAGATCTCCAAGGTTCCTTCCATCTCTTTTATTCTAGGTATCAATACAGCTCAGTAAAGCAAGTTAAAAGAATTCACCCAATATGCATTTGGTTGCATCACCGTTTCTGTCTCTCCTATCTACTTGGAAGCATTCCTGCTGTCTGCAAATAACCTCACCGCGCTGGACTTTTTTTTCCAAATAAACTCAGCCACATATATCCACCCAGAAATGCTTTATCTGGAAAACATGAAAGGAAGCATGAAAACCGGCTTTTATGTTTCCAATGGGACTCAGTTAGTTCCCCCATCGGTCAGAGTAAAGTCAGATAAAGTGATGCTTATCTATCTTATGTAGCCTGATGAAATATGGAAGAAAAGGGGAGAACTGTAATGGATGGCAACTTTCCCCAAGATTTTGTTCTTGTCCCAGATGGAGGTTAAGCGTAAGCTCTATCAAGTTTAAAACCTGATAAATCTGGGACGTGATTAAGGGGGGGGGGGCAACCTGTCTCCATCCTCTTTACAATGTCTGGCCCCTTTCGGTTACAGATTGAGGCCCATCTATAAGCATTTCTTCTCTTGTTGCTCCTGCTCCTGCTTCTCCACATGCCTAACAATTGGGCTTCTGTGCTCCATGCTTGACTCTGTGGAAAGTTCCTTTCTATCTAGGCCATCTACCAAATAAGGACATGAATTTAGCAATCGACAGGATAAACCTTTGCCCTCTGCTCCAGATCACAGGCATTTGGTCTTTTTTAATTAAAACGAACAAGGCTAAAGCTTGTGGTTACTTCTCCAAAGAGACTTTGCCTAGAGGTGGTAAAAGCCGCAGATCTTCGGCCGGTCCTGGGACACAGAACGACCGTTTCAGCTACAAACAGAGTTGTGATAAAAATAAGAAAGAAGAGCTTCAGAATCAAAGGTTCCGCTGAAGGAAAGAGATACGCAATCGCTTATTCGTAGAAGCCCTACCTGGAGAACCCCTACCTTTCTTTCACAGCGATGGAAAGCCTTACGGGCTTGTTCCCCTGTGATAGGAGCGCTGGTATAAATAGGGGCGTTTGATCCTCCGCCCAGGATCTGTTCGCCAGCCTTGAAGTCAAGTGAAGCACACTCTGGGATGGATTCATGTTTGAGCCTACCTTAAGGGACCTCCCCTAACCAGGACACCACCATGCCCCCATAACCCTTCCGTTATGCCGCATCCTCACCCAAATGTGTACTTTTATCTCACCGCCAGCCAGGAGCTAACGCAACTCAAACTCACTTTAGCTCTTCTAGAGTAAAGGCCCAGGGAGCTTCTCAGTCACGCAGGTCATGGTTGTCCCACAGGTGCTTTTCCAAAAGGCAACTGCAGTTTCTTGGTTCTTTTTTCCTTGAAAGCGTTTCGCTTCTCATCTAAATTGAATTAAAGAAGCTTCTTGGAGGAGCAGCAAAATGTCTCCAAAGAAAAAAAGCCAAGGGAGTCCAGCTGCCTTTTGGAAAAGCACCTGTGGGACGTCTAGGGTAAGGTTTCCTGCTTTTCCCAACGCATTTCTTTGCCAGGGGTGTGGTCTAGCCACCTTGTTAACACCATGCATGCTGATATGGACCTGGGGAGACGCTCAGTACTTCAAAGACCAAGGAGCGCACATCTCCTTTCATCTTGTCGCAGGTCACCAGGCTCCAGGACAATTTTCAGCTGCAGGAGACAATAGAGACCTGGCTTCACCCGAGGTCTCTCCCGGCACCGTGCCTAAGTGGCACTCGTCTCTTTCTTGTACTTTTCTTTCTTGTTAGAATAGTTAAATAGAAAGGGAAAGGAGTTTGCATTAGACAGTGACGCCAGATTAAAAGAGAAACAAGTATTTAGCATAAACAAAAATGTGGGGAAACTTTCTGGAGACACATTCTTCCCTTCCCTTCCACGTTTCCCCGACTGCTGACTACAAGCTGGTTATTTATGCTTTGTGCAAGCCTTAAATATTATTGCTAGTATTTATTTAAGCACTTTCGTGTCATTTTTTAAATTGGGCTCAAAACGTCGTTCTGAGGTTCCCAGTGTAATGTGTACAGTAGTCCTTAAAGGAGATGTTCCTGCTTACGATTGGCTAGCCTTCTCTGATGGAACACCGGTTTCCCCTTGTCCCTTGCCAGGGGTTCTCTGGCGTAATCCCACTTCATTCTCTCTGGTGGACGTTCTTCTGGACCTCGGGCAGACGGGGTCTTCCAGCTGAGACCGTTCAGAGGCAGGGCTCATGAGCGAACGTGGTAGCTTTCTGGACCTGGCTCATGCAGAGGCAGTCGCTGAAGAGGGCAGCCTCGGCGTCTGCTTCAAGGGACGCAGTCTCCGCAGCTGTGTTGTAGGCCTTTGTATCACTGTAAGCTATAGCTTGTCTCATTCTACTCTCTTCTGAGGTGGCCAGGATAGGAGAGCAGATCTCAGGCCCTGCGGGTGTCCTCTTTGAGGGTCGGGAAGCTTCCCCGCCTCTGCCTTTTCTTTACAGCTTGAAAAACAAAATGGGAGATCTGTAGGTCTATGTGACCCCCAACGACCAGTGTCCAAGGCTGTCATCAGAAACCTGGAATTGAGGAGAAACTTCCTAACAGTCAAGACAATCAGCCGGTGGAACAGAAGTTGCCTCCGGAAGCGGTGGGCGCCCCACATCGCTGGAGGTTTTTAAGGGGAGACTGGACAGCCCTTTGTCTGAAACGGTAGAGGGTCTCCTGCTGGAGCAGGGGGCTGGACTAGAAGACCTCCAGGGTCCCTTCCAGCTCTATTCTGATTCTTATTCATCTGGGAGCAAATTGCCAGCGTTTTGCAATACAACCTTTTTGTTATTTTTAACTAAAAAAGGGCCCAGCCCCTTTCAGCTTTATTGTCCCGAACAGGATGAAAATTGTGCTGTTGTTATCCAGACGGCGAAGACTCCTCGATTTGGACAAAAGCCCAAAGACAAGGAAGCTTTTTTAAAAGGCTATTCAGCTCAACAGAAGAGCAGAAAACCTGGCAACGCGAAGCCAAGATAAATTGTCAAACACTAAGCTAGTTCTGTGGTTGGTGGCGGGCTTCCTTTCGTTCCCCATCAGCCAACGGCCATAAATCACGCAGATCTGCCCAGATTAGCTGTGGCAACCGATCAAAGGTTTTGAGGTTGCTGTTTCCTGCGTTTGAGAGGAAGGTAAGCTCGCTGGGAGATACTCGGGTTTCTTGATGAACGGGGAGCTCTTCCAGCCAGAAAGGAGAACGATTCATTAGCCCGGATTGCCAGGCTTTGAAATCCTGGAATGGCATCATGCACGGTTCCAGGAGAGGTGTGCCTGCTCCCTCCACCTGACCTCCGCTGGCCTCAGAAAGGAAAGAAGGGCGAAGCAAAAAGGCTGAGCAATTAGATCAAAACCTGAGCTAGCTGCGCTCCGATACTTTGCAAGGCTATCAGATGAACATCTGGGGGGTGTTTCAACAGCTCCTTAAAACCTTCCAGGTTATGTCCAATTAAAATGGGTAAGATTTTTGCGCTGAAATTTTAAACCGTTGTGGGAGGAATGATTGCCTGGGTGTTAATACCGGACAAGTTCATAATGTGTTTGTTCAAAATGTGAGTAATTCATCCCTGCAAGTGGGGGGGTGGGGGGTGGAGAAAAGGTGGGATTGTGGTCAAGGAAACATAATCAGGACATTCTTGAAAAGGGGAAATGAGAAAATCCCCGGATTCATTAGGGTTTGTGTGTGGACAAGAGTCCCTCCTGACCACATACAGGTAGAAAATAGGAGCGCATTAGCCTTCAATGGAGGCTGTAATATGTGGAAGCAATACTAACTAATTTCCCTTTTAAAAAAAACAAACTTTCAGAGTCCACTTACAACAGGTCACTTAGTGACCATTCGAAGTGACAATGGCATTGAAAAAAGTGACTCTCGACCATTTTTCACAGCTACGACCTTTGAAGCATCCCCGTAACCATGTCATCAAAATTCAGATGCTTGGCAACCGGCTCATACTTATGACGGTCGCAGTGTCCCAGGGTCACGTGATCCCCTTTTGCGACCTTCTGACAAGCAAAGTCAACGGGGGAGCCACTCACATAAATAACCGGATTACTAACTTATCAACTGCAGTGATTCACTTAACAACCCTGGCAAGAAAGTTTGTTAAAAGGGGCAAAACTCAGTTAACAACTGTCTCAGAAATGTTGGGCTCCCTTGTGGTCGTAGGTCGAGAACTTCCTGTAGGTGGCAATATTTTGCTAAGAGTAGATCAAAGGGACTTCAGTGGTGAAGAAAGGATTTGAACCCAAGTCTCCCACTCAGCCTGGTACACTGGCTCTTAACCAAGACAGAATTAACTCCATGCTTTAAAGAAATCCTCCTGATGCGGTCATTCGAGGCTGATCGTCGCTCAGCCATGCGGGTGGGATTACAACCTCCGGGGTTCCAGAGCGGACTCCCAGCCTCCCTTGGCATAATTCTTATTTATTTGGTTGGTGGTTTTTTTTTCCACTTTTGATGCTGCCTGGCTCCAACCGATTCTCCTCCTGCCTCAGCATCGAGAAAAGCCAATTGAGCTGCCTGGCGAACCCTTCAGTCTTCCCCGAAAGTGTTCGCTAATTCGCTTAGGAGAATTAGCCTGATGGAGATATTCCTTGCCTGGTTTTGCCTTCTTTAGTGCTTAAATATCAAAGTCAACAGGCCCTGTTAAATGACACCGTCCACTTAATCCAATTATTTACAGCTTCTCTGGAAAAGCTTTAAGGCAATCAAGAAAGGCAAGTGGGGTCTGCAACTAATATTGTGAATACCCTGAGCTTCTATCCAGCAGACCAATCCTCAGTTCCGGGGCTAGATTATTTCCACCCAATTCTTCTCCATTTCCTCTTGCGTGGAGTTTCCTAGACACCCCATCAGAAAACAATCGGTCTCCTGGTTTTCTTTCTTCTTGTCCTTCTACAAACTGTACTTCTTCCCCTTGATTCCTCGTCCGTGCTGGTGCTGCGATTTGAAAAACGAAAGAGAAATTAAGAAGATATTTTCACAAAGACAGTTTGTTTTGCCCCTCTCCTAAGCTCTTAGCAACTTCCTGTCAAAGGCCTCACCCTGGCTGCCCTACAGAGCTGCATTCCTTTGCTCCGTTTGCTCTGTCAGCAGGCGAATGTCGCCCGAAGAGAGCAAAATTATATCCATTTGAAGAGCGGGACGTTACGGCTATGCACTTCGAAGGCTTTTATGGAGGGGAGGGACGCATACGATCTATCCGAGACCCAAAGCTCATCAGGAAACCGTCCGCGGAGATAAGAGAGGGGAAGACTTTAAAAAGGATTCTGTTTCAGTGGGTTGAAGGACTTGATGAAAGCTATAAAGCCGGGGTCAGAAACCTGGTGAGAGGAGTCCCATGAGGTAATTCCCAGGTCCCAGTTTGATCCTTTCAGTGCCCATTAAAGTGGACATTAATGATGCTATTTCAGAGTGCGGGCGTCGCACCGACCTTTCCCCTCCGGGCGCTGCAGAAGGTCACAGGGCATCCCGGCACAAAAGCCGGGCCACATTTACGGTAAACCTGCTTTGGGGGATCTTTTAATCCTTTGCTAGCAAAGATTTCATTTCCACCAGGGCTCTTCGTCTCCTGGCCCAGATTCACAGGCCAAGCGCTCCTAACCTCGCTCTTTAAGTGAATTCAACCGGAAGTGAGTTTTATGGATCAGAGCGGAGTTTCTTACGGTTCCTTGTTGACTTTGCTGATGTAGAATTCGACTTCCTTTGCACAGGTAACATCCAAAGCCTTTGAGTCCATGCTGCACTTCCCACCTAGCAGCATTGTTTTTGTTTCCAGGAAGATAAAGAGTAAGCTCCCCCGTCCAGTGACTTTTTCTTAGCGATGCTCTGAGAATTGCTGCAAAATCCCTCAAAGCTCACCAAGAAGGCATCTTCTTAAAGTTCTTACGACCCAGAGGTGATCTTGTCTGTTTCCAGGTAAAGGCAGCGTGCTTACAACTGATTTGGGAAACGCTACTCCTTTTCGTCCGAGATTACACGCCGTAGACTATTGAATGGGACGTTCTCTCCAGGGAGAGACTCCTGTAAATCATAAACATATACAAAGCTTCCAAATTCATTGTCCTCTACAACAGAGGTCTCCAATCTTTCTGCTTTGGCAGATTAGCGGGGAGGAGGGGGACTCGCGCTCCCTACGCTCACACACAAATGGAGTTGTGCGCGTTCATTCGCTGCTTTCATGGCCCGGTAGTGGGGACCTCTGATCTACAACATCCGGTGTAAAGACTGTAGCAGTCACTAAGTATGACAAAGGGGCAGAAGACTCGCAGAGCGCATCCACGAACAGCAATTAGCAGTCAGAAGGCACGATGAAAACGCTTTCATTGCACAACGCATGGACAGACTTCACCGTAGTTTCAACTGGGTAAGGGTGAGCACCCTAGACCAAGCCAAGTCCAAAAAATGCTAGAGAATTCCTGGGAGCCTGGCACACACACAAATTGGACACTGACAGGCACATAGAGATAAATATACTCAGTTATACTATGTACAGCCCACAATCCCTCCTTGAGGGAGATGGGTGGTCTAGAAAAATAAATAAATACATAAATAAATAAATTCTACATACCATTCAAAGAAAAAAAAAAGCAATCGGAAAGCCAAAAGAGCACAACACCTCCTTGCCAGCAATCAACATAAAGATAACCAGAGATTAGTATCATATCAACAATCAAGTAGTAAATAATACCCCAATCAAAGAACTACCAATTCAAATAAACGAGCAAACAGCCCACTCAAGCAACTGGCAAGAACGCTGCCATCACAACAGGCAAGCCACTGTATATGAATAGAGAGCAAACCCCACCCCCTTCCAGCACTGCTGATGTTACTTAGCTGGGTAATGAAATGTCCGCAAGAAAATCACCAAGCTCAGGGAGCACCAAGGAACCCACAGAGCCCATTGTTCTTAGCAAAATGTGTGAAAAACAGGCTCTGGAATGGTTAGTGTCCCATCATTTCTCCTTTTGGCTGAGGTATCTTGGCTGAATCACCCTAAGAATAGTTTGTCAGTTCAGATCCTGCAATTGGCATCTTTAATACTGACTTACATTTCACCCAACGGGGTGGCTGCAGAATGGCTACCTGCTACCACTTCGCTTACTATTCCCAAGGAGAAACTTGTATTACGTATAGATGGATCACTTTTTTTCCAAGTATGTAATTTCAAATCCTGGAGACAATTTGGCATGACATTGTACGATACAAGAGCCTGTTGCTGTGTAAATTATTAAGTCTGAGAAACCAAATCCGGTTTCTTTTGAAAATCCTAAAAGCCATTATTTCTCAAAACATACTCCCCAAATACATGCATTTGGATTCATTTAAAGGCTATCGCATTAAAAGAGAAACCGACCACATTCATAACCCATGAATCCATCATAATTGCTAGTTTAGAAGGAGCCGCAGTTAAAACTTGGCATCTATGCATCATAAATGCATAGATGCGGTATTTTTGGATTAGGCAAATATTGTAAATTGCTCAATCCTGTGCGATGCAACTGCTTGGGTCTGATCTATGTTTCTGGAATTGATTTGTGGCAGTACAGAGTTTCCATCGCGGATTAGGATCGTTTTTAATTTAACCAGCTCATCAAACTTTTTGATTCAATTATTCTTTTATGAATGCTCTGCAGACTCAAGATCTACAATCCTCTTGCTGATCACCACGTGTCTTGAGGTGCAAACTGCTGTTGCTTTCAGAACAGTTCACGTCCATGTCAACCTGGAAAATTCTACAAATTGTGAATTGTGGTAGCTTCAGAGCGATATATTAAACAAGGACTTGAGTTTGGATGCGTGTTTGTAGGCCTTTCATTACCAAACTGGGTAACGCCATCAGTGCCCTAGCCTTGGGAATTCACGTTTCAGGCGTTGGCTGAGGTTCATAGCTTTAGATAAATCTATTCCAAATGATTATGATACGATATGTTTAAAAATGTGAATTCTGCTCAGAATCCAGATGGCAAAGGAATTAGGTACTCTTGTGTTCAGCAAACACACCAGCTCAACTCATGGTTTAGTTTTCCCACCAGCACTAAGAAAGTGGTTTGCCATTTCTTTCATCTTTTTTCCAGTTAGCTCAGAGTCTGTGAATTCTCAGTGGTCTCCATTTCCAACCTCAGAATGACCCTGCCTCATTTCCAAGACCAGCTAAGCCCAGCTAGTAATGCAACCTGCCGAAGCTCACATTTGGATCATATGGGAAGATTGCTGAGCAATAGAGTGAACCGTTGCAAACTGAGCACAATATATGAATTAGTAGCTGGAAGGCAACGCATTTCGAGCTAAATAGGGTTCTTTTTTGGGGGGTGGGGGTGGGGGTTATGGCCAGTAAAGGCCCCGTCGTGCAGATCATTAGGATTTGATAGGAAATTATATCCCATAAACGCACAAGGCAGTCAAAGGAGTGTAAACATTTGCTGCCCATTTAGGCTTGAGCTAACATTTATATATTTCACAGCCTGAAACAGCCGAATGACATGCACTGTTGAAGTGCACAAGGGTTGTTTATCTTGGCCGCTCTAATTCAGAGGTCCCGAAGACTTCCGAACAGAGGCTCCCTGTTTGAACTGGGCTGCAAACACCTCGCTTAAGAACCACAAGCAGCCCATTGTGCGACTCTGTTCCACGACACAACGCCTTTGGAGCAGAGCAGCTCCTCGCTCAGTTCAAATGGTTTCCACATGGAGAGCAATCAGCAGAACCAGAGGCGGTGATGACTTCAGGGGCTCTTCAGCCGATACGGCTTCAATCCACTAATCGGTCCCCCTTTCTGCCATGGAGAAATCAGACCACCGAGTTACGGGATGGAGGAGAAAAGGAGGCATGGCCCAAATTCCAAACATTTGGGTAACCTCGGAGATGGGTCACTTCTCCGCACACCACTCGTGGGTCAGACTTCTGCGGGCTCTCGTTCAACCAAGCGAGGGTCATTTTTCCAAGCTTCAACGGGGTCCTTTGTGTTGGCTTCCACAACCGAGCAGCGCAAAGGCAAGGGGAGCTGTGAACGGTTCGCTCAGGAGAGCTATAAATTACTAGGTTATGCTTTTTAAAAAAAACCCAAAAAGGGGCTGGAAGAGGGAGAGCTTGTAAAACGTTTGCAATGCTCCCTAAAGAATCCCCCCCCCCGCCCCATTATATCATGATGGAATGAGCAAATGACAACTCAAGGGTTTTTTTGTTTTTGTTTTTTAAATTTCCTTGTATCCCTTCAGTAAGTTGAGTTATTTCCTTGCTTAATCACCTACGAGGAGAGATCCAGAATCAGACAGGTTCAAAAGAAGAAAGGAAGCTTATTTAACTAAAGATGCCCAAGGAACCACTGGATACTCAGGCATTCTCCAGCTGGGATGGGAGGCTAAAACATAGGAAGAGCTTGCAGGGTTTTGTTAACATAGCCTTACAATAAAGCAGGAATTGGGTATGGCTTTAGTTTAAGGAAAAGGACGGGGGGGAAGGAGAGCAGTATTCCAGGATCTAAGGGGCTGCCCCAAAGAAGAGGGAGTCAACTTATTTTCCAAAGCACCAGAAAGCAGGAGAAGAAGCAACGGATGGAAATTCATCATGGAGAGAAGCAATCTGGAACTAAGGAGAAATTTCCTAACAGTGAGAACAATTAACCAGTGGGATGGCTTGTCTCCAAAAGTTGTGGGAGCTCCATCACTAGAGGTTTTTAAGAAGAGATTGGACAGTCATTTTTCTGAAATGATATAGGGTCTCCTGCTCGAGCAAGGGGTGGGACTAGAAGACCTCAAAGGTCCCTCTTAAGTCTGTTATTCTTCAATTATTTAGTACAGCTCAGAATTTGATAATATATAATGGAATTCCATGTCACTTCTTTCCCATCTCCAAAGTTCTCTGTTTGATCTTCATGCCTACCCTTGTTTGCCTTCTGTATGCAACTAAAGTATTTGATTTATTTAAATAGGAATGAAGAGTTCTCTGCCATATACAATGTAAGGATTGTAGGACAGACAGGCAGAGCATATCAATGAACACCAACTAGCAGTCAGAAAACAATTTCTCCATCTCCATCTCTATATATCTATATGTCTATATAAACATAATACATATATACACAGACATATATACACTAGAGATATATATTATCTACTACAATGCAACTATTAGGTAGATATAAATATGTTTTTCTTCAAACCATAGATGTATTCTACTCTTACCCTTTGTTACTGTTTAGTTCACTGCAAATTTATGAAAAATTCAAATCTTCAGTACTTTAACCTGGTATATAAATACCTGTTTTTTGAGACAGAGGAATGCATAGTTTCCTTAAAAATACCTCAAATTTCCCTACCGCCTGCCTACTTCGGCACATCTCCAGAAATTTCCTCTTTAAAATCCTGCTTTCTATTTTCTTTGTGCAAATGAATCACCTGCATCTAATATGAAAAGGATGGCAGGTCAGTAACATCGATTTGCCTACATCAATAAGAAATAATTTACTCTAATTTTCCAAATAGCAAACCCCTTATCTGTGAGTTGACACCACGAAAATACTTCAGGATTTTGGTTTTACATGACAAAAATTCCATCCATGTCAACTTTGTTTATCATGGATAAATCTTCAGAATGTCAGTCCAAAACAAAAGTGAAAAGCTGCATTTTAGTCCAGAGCCAAAGACTCACTCCAGTTTAAGTTGTTTATATACAGCCAAATTGTTCAACTAGAATGGATGATTTGTTCCCTATTTTACAGCATAAGAGTTCCAAAATCAGGAACAAAAATCTCATGCACGTTGCCAAAGTGGTTTATTTGCTGCTCTTCACAATTGACATTAAGAAATTAATTGTTTGGGGGGGGGAGGGTCCCCCCTTCAGCCCAGTAAATGCGTAGCCTACACCAATTTTTATAGCCTGTCCCAAGCAAATCCAATATATCATTTTAATAGAGGTTTCGAAACATTCAGTCTCTTCCATGCGCTTGAGCCAAGCTGGACTCTTGATGACTTCATGGCTACACCCATGCATTGTTCCTTTGGAAACAATCATGGAAATCATTCCCTTTTCTCAGAATTTTAACAATTCTTTCCAACCAAAATTTGAAGGAAATTGAGGGAAAGAGCTTGGGATGCTCTCAGGCCTGATCATCAGCATGTTGCTAAGCAGAGTGGGACCAAATTTGATGGTGGGAAGGATAAGCCAACAAAAGAAAGAGTGGATTAAAAATGTGCTGGATTCGGTCGGGGTTGCAAAGAAAAGAAACTGGAAGAAAATCCTCAATTCCTACGGGAAGTAATTTGGAATCGGTCTAATGATGTGTGGCAATGACCTTGGGAGACACTGCAGTTCTGAAGAAACTTCTTGGATGAGAAGTGAAACATCTTCAGGGAAAGAACCCAGAAAGTCCAGTGGCCTTTTGAAAAAGCACCTTTGGGACAACCATGACCTGGATGATGGAGAACCTCCATAGGCCCTGCCTGGGGAACGTCAAATAAGAGGGAGCAGAGGCTGCAGCTGGACAGTGAGCAGGGTGAGAAGCTCAGGAAGAGACTCCCCCTAACTTCTCAGGAGTAAAGGAGATGACAGACCTTCAGACTTGCAAGACCACGTTAACATAGTCTTACAATAAAATAGAATGAGCTTATCTGGTTATGTTTCCTTTCTGGTCTACCTGGCTTGGCAACTCCTTCATTCTTCCTCCCCTCCTGTTCATAGTACTCAGAGTGGAAGGAATGCAACCTGGCTGAAATCCATAACTGGCAGATAGATAATCATAAGATGAAAGCAGTTAGTTAATGATTCAAACATTTAAGCATCATTTCCCAAGACTCTTAAAGATTACGCTTCCAATATGGCCTCTATTATTGCCGATCTCCATTTTATAATCCCACTAGGCTCAGCTGATACTAAATATTTCAACGCACAATCCTCAATGCCCAACTGCTAAAATTCCAATGTCGTATCCAATGGGAAAAGAAGTCTTCTCTTTTGAGAACTCAGTTTATCAAGATCTCTTCAGGAAAACGGTCAAGATTTGGCAATCTACAACTAAATATCAGCCTGGCTCTGACTGGGCTAATTTTCCTAATTATAAAGCTTAAATTTAAATTGTGGATGTACATGGTGAGGAAATTATGCTTAATTAGTCTGTCTCCTATGTTTCTGCTAAATGTGGGGTTGGATAAGGCCAAGAATTAATTAGACCACCCATACAGTCAGCGGAAATAGAGCGCCATTACTATTTCCATTGAAATAGTTCATCTTTTTCAGGAACTGAATTGAGGAAAACATGGCACCTCACGCCTACAAATTATGCGTCTTATCTTCCTCTCAGTTGCAGATTGATCTTTTCAGGGCTTTCTTCCTGGAATACTGGATGGCAGACTCCCACAAACTCCCAGATTACAAAGGTCATCTCCATCTGGATTTGCTATGACCAAATCTAGGGAGCCTTTTAGAAGGTCGCATTTCTTAGCCTGACTTGAGATGGTGCCTACGCTTGACATTATCAAAGATTTCCTTGGCCACACCCAGGAACTCTCAAATGTTGACAGAAACCCTAACATCTCCTCTTTCTTCGTTAAACATTTAACCCCTGAATTTTTGAAAGTGTTCATTTCTCCAACGTTAGATCTTCTGGATCTAAAGATTTCCATTCCAAGAAGACGAAGATATCCCTACTGGGAAATTGAGGTGCATACACATCCCACAGGCAGCTCTGTGAATAGCATCCTTGAAAACAGAAAAGTGTCATTGTGGGAAATAGGGGAGAATAAAGCTATCCTCAAACAAGGATAGCAACTTAGTAGATGCCCTTCTAGGGGAAATCAAAGATCTTGTCGATAAACCTGCAACAAGTTGGGCCTGTTGGATAAAATCTCCCTCCATCTTACATTCTATTTCCACAACTATTGGCCCAATGCATTGCAAAGGCCCAATGACAACAGGATATAAGAATGCTGCAGTAAAGTGATAATTTTTTTAACGTTGTCAAGTCTCTTTTGATTAGTATAAAGGCAGACTATTTTTCATTCTGTCCACATAATGGATGGCAGCCTTTTCTAGCATGATGCTAGATGTATCCAGTGAAAAAGCATTTGAAATTAAATATGACTAAACATCTGCATTACAAATGCTCCTATGTCAGATTGCATTAAAGCTGTTGTTTCTGCAAAGCAATGTTTACGTTACACTTCGACTCTTCATTTAGGAAGTGGGGAAAACACATGGCCCTAGATGAGACAACTCTAAGTCCTAGACTTTGGACGTTGCTGGCATGCTTAACACGATTGCGGATATGTTTTTCTTAAAGGCAAACCTTTCACTGGATGTACAGAAATATTATATGACCCAAGAGTCATATCTGAGCTTCAAGTAGTGATTTAGATTAACTAGGGACATTCTTTGCAAAACAGGGTTTGAATCTTCCGTTCTTTCTCCATGCAGCTGTTTTCCCATTTTTCTTTCTGATTTCTATGCGCTTCTGCTTCCGTTCCAGATGTTCCACAAAGGTGAGCATCAGGGATCACACAGAGAACACAATGATATCATCATGCAGGGTAGCCAATCAGATTAGGATGCTACCACTAAGAGAAAGCGAAGCCACTTGGAAATACTAGCTAAAGATAACAAGTCTTTTATTCCCAGAAAAACAAATTCCCTCCCAAATTAAAAGAGAGTTAATAAGTTTGCTTGTTTTTTTTCTGGGAAGTAAAAAGAAGGTAGATCTAGAGATCTCAATCCTACATATGCCCCACCCATGGAAAAGCTACATGGTACTTAAAGCACTGGGAATATACTGTAGCTAATGCTGGCCCATGTGTTATGAGTTTTATTGTCAGGCAAAATAATATGAATCTTCCATATCTGTGGAAATATCTTAGAAGACACTAATGTTTCATGTACAGGGTGCATAGATTGATTTTTCACGGTTAAGTTATGGAAATGATCCCACAGTTATTCTTATAACCAGATGACTTTGCAGAAAGTCTCATTAAGCTAAAGAGAGTGTGTTTATTTATGCATATTTCTATTATGGCACACAAAGCCCGTTGATTTTACGTATTGAAAAGGAGAGGGAAGTGGGTAACATTATCTGCTTTGATCATTTGCATGCTTGTTCCATGAGTCTTCTAATCTATTACAATGTGGAATTTAATTTAATAATGTCGAACTGGAGCATCTGTCGCCAGCCTTATCCAGTGCCACTAAAATATTCTTATATTTTTCAGTCCAAACTACTTGCTGGAATTATTGAAAGGATTTTTAAATTGGTCCCTTTTCTTCCCCCCAACAGTGACCCAAAAGATTGCAGCTTTTGAATTACACCTAATTCTTTATCTGGCCGCCTCCTTCAAGGGACGGTTGAAAGGATTTGGCACACTGTCTTAAAAAACCCCCAAAAAACTCCATTTCTAGCAGGGATCAATTTTTACAGCAATTGGAGCTCTCTTCCCATTTTAGCTGTCTTCCTTCGCATGATTCAGAATTAATAAGACTCTGAAGAAAGAAATGCATAGCCTCCAATGTCACATTTTTGCTACTAAAAGAAAGAAAAGGCTAAGAAGAACCCCAGCTATCTTAGCTTTTTAAAAAACAACAACAGGTGTACCTTTATTTATTTGCGGGAAAGATGCATCTGTATAGAATTTGTTCCTGCTATGGGTCTGCTTCCAAATGGCCATGCCTTCTTATCAGGGGACTCAGGGGAATTTCTTTATATCTTGACCGGGCGTCAAGGGTTATGAACTAGCAGGTCTGAGTGACCCAATTTAAATTATCCTATGGATTATGCTGAGCTGTGGAGATGGCTGAGTCCTCCATGCCAGACTGCGTCCCTTTGAAGCCTGGATCAGAGTTGCAATAACGCTGGAAGGAATGCTGCTTATGTTCAGCAAAGGCCTCCGCATCAGTCAGAGAAGGCTTCGGAAACAACGCGGAGCGCTGGGTTTTTGAAGTTGGCTGGCAAGCTGCTTTCTGAAATGGCTCTGAAAGCTGCTTCCCTTGAAGAAGAGTTGAGAAAAAGCACCTGACTTGAAGCTTTGCACCCTTATTTGAGCTGCCAGCACCTGTGAATCAAAGCTAGTCTCCATCACGGATTAAGGGGGGCACCCCCCCTTCAGTGCACCCAGGCCAGATGGAAATCAATTGAAACAAATAAAATATGAATAGGTAGCATCCATACCAATGGGAGGGTTGAAACTGAGGCGATTCAATCGCCTTTAAATTGAACAGGAAGAATTAATCCTATATTTCCTTCCTCTTCCTCCTCCTCCTCCTCCCTCCCTCCTCACATTTTTTGGAAGTGGCTTGCCTTGTCTTCTTCCTAAAGCCCAGGAGAGAATTACTGGCTCAGGGTCACCCAAGCGAAAACAGTACTAAAATTCAGAATCTCTTGGTTTCTAGATAGTGTCTTTAACAAGTGCACAAAATTTGCCTGCTAAACCTGAGTGTTCCTCAGAAGTGTGGACCACGAAATTTTCAGCAATTTTCATGCTGGCTGAGCAATTCTAGAACCAAGGTTCACATGCATAGTTGGGAAGGCTGTGGCTTCATAACGCCAGGACATCAATTACGTTTGCATAACATGCTACCGATCAATATAGAAGCATGAATTACATAGTGAGTCCAGTTTGTTTTTTAAAAAAAATCATGTAACACATAGAACCTTAAGCTAACCATATCATGTTCATAAAGCATGCTAAGCTAAAACATAATTGGCTAGTTATTGGTGCAGTGTGCCAGGTAACCTGGGTGTCTGATACACACCACAATTACAACATGTAAGACATGATGTCCCTCTAGCCATGGCACCATTTGCACAATGACCTCATGACCCAGACGCCCCTGCTATGGAAGCCCAGCTGGAGTGTTTGCAGCATATACTTGGTTTGGTCAAATCACGAGAGAAGAAGAGAAAGCTAAAATAATTTCTCTTTCGTTTCTGAAAGATTTCCTACGCCCATCTCACTGGAGGCCAAAAGTCCAGCTGGCGCTCGGCTGGGCAGGGCGCAGCCGCCCGCTGGACCGTAAGCAAAGGACAGCCGGATAATGAACGAAGAGTTGAAGGGCTCCACAGCCATATTTTAAAGACATCAAGAACGCCTACCCACAAAGCGTCAGGGACCCTCTTTGCTTGAAGGCCTCGCTCCCAGTTAAAAGAACGAAGAACCAACGGTTTTGAATTACCCCTGACCGAACCGGCTGGGCCTGAGGGAGCAGCGCCTTGCTTTTACTTATGATAAGCTGCCTAGATTCACCTCTTGGAGAGATGGGCAGCACAGGAATTTCAAAAGGAATGAAAACAAACCAGCAAGCAAACAGACAGACACCTGTGCGACCTTCTCTGAGATGTGGAAGAACTGAAATAGTCTGCCACTTACCCGGTAGGAAAAAAAATCACAACGAAGGGAAGAAGGGCGACCCAGAGGCCCGGCTGAAGCCTATCCTTGAGAAATGTGACAGGATTTTTCTTACTCCTATCAAATGGACGTTGGGCCTATAAAGAAGACGAAGAACCTAGGTAAGTAACTTGCCATCGTCTCTCGGGCTATGGACTGGAGGACGTCTATTTAGGCAGTCTTTGACTTTCGGCTAAGCAAGTCAGTTGTTAAATGAGTTGCCCCTGATTCTATGACTTTTTTTGCCACGGTCGTTAAGTGAATCTCTGCAATGAATCATGCGGTCATGAAGCAAATCCAGCTCCCCCCACTGACTTCGCTTGCCAGAAGCCAGATTGGGAAGGTCACAGGTGGCGATCAACTGATCCCAGGACACTGCAACCATTTTAAATCCACGTCGATTGCCTAATTTTGTTCGCACAACCGTGAAGATCCTTCAAATAGTCACTCGGTGAACGGTTCATAAGTTGAGGACTACCGGCGTTGTATCAGAAGGGCATCAGAATGAGATAAGCGGGAGCTGCTAATTCCCCCCAAAACCGGTGAAGGAGTATTGGCAGAGAAGTTTTGTAACTGTAAATTCATCCCAGCTCTGGCTGAAAACCTGAACCAAGATTGCATCAAACCTCATTCGGATCAGCCCCACTGGAAGCTCTGGGACAGGGTTGCTCTGCGGAAAACGGTGGAATTCAACGCTTGACGGAGTCTACTGGGTTATCTGTTTCTCATAAATGGCTCTGCTCAGTAACAACTGCCAGAGCTGGAAAATATTTGAGGAAGGGTGGAACTGCAAACTGTCTACACTTCTTTCTTTCCCCCCCCCCAAAGAGTGATAAAAAATAAGCAAGAATGCAACAGGGGGAAAAAGTGGATCGCACTTGGTGTTATCCTTGCAATGAAAAGCAGCACTACCTTCATATTTCTACTTAATATTTCATCGACGTGGCCTTGGTTTCTGAGGCAGTGAATTGCTCTTTTTCTAGCTTAAACTCTCCACACTTAAAAGACACGTTCAAGATGGGTGGCTTGTTTTTCCAAGGGAGGATTAAAGCGGCTGGAATTTTGCAAGTGGGTATTTCTGTAAAAATAGCATTTGTTTGATTACACCGGCCAGAAGGAAGGGAAGCAGCAGCCGGGCCCCTTGCAATCTGTGGCATTATTAATTCTCAGGTTTGTTCTGCGGCTACAAAATCTGCCAATTATCTCGCCCTTCACCAGGGTTGACGATGATGGATTGCTGACCCTTCCGGCAAGTGGTTGTGGGAGGAAAGCGCAGGTGGCACGAGCGCCCCTTTTATACCCTGGCGGTGGCGACTCCCTCTCCAAAGTTCGGTTATCCGGACATTTGTTCAAACTATGGAGTTTGTCATATATTTCAACCTAGGCTACACCCCTAAATTTCTTGGTGGTCTTTCATCCATGTATTAACCAGGCCTAAACCTGCTTGTCTCAAGGTCCTGAACGTCTCAAATTATATCAAGTCTGAATTGCTTTTAATTCGCGTTTTACTGAACTTGTAAGCCACTGTGGCATTCAGCTGCATAAAAATACTTTTAATAATCAGTTCACGAATATTGTCTTTGATTTGGGAATGAAGATCGTTCAGTACAAGGTTAAATGCAGGAAGCGTTTTCAAAACGTAAGGAGAAAACCCTTCTGATATTGTTGGCTTTTCAAGATATTTATGACTACATTATTTTCTCATCTTATTTTTCTCTCCTAATTTTACAACATTTACATAAAATATGCATAGGAATCCAAGTCACATTGTTCTTTTCAATCAGAACAAAGGGAAACCCAGCAGGATGTGGATTCCTTTGTACATAGAAATATCAAATATGCTGTTGCAGCTGAAAACTAAGAACACAAATAAAAATATTTATTATGGTCATAGACCAGCATACAGTATAACAACACAGGATTTTGGTATTAATAATCTGAGGCACCTGGGAGTAACTTTTCTCTTCCTGTACTTATTATATGCTGTAGTGCAGTAATAATTTCATTTTAGCTGCATATTTTTTAGTGTTTCTTAAAGATTTTTCAAGCATTTTACTGCAGCTGCTTGGAAAAATACAATAAACAACTCCTGTAAGTAAATCATTTAATATATAATGCTAACTAATTAATTATTCTAACACATGAATTGTGCTTTACTGAAGTAACATAAATGTAACCATTATCATTGTTGTCTTTAAGCTTCTCGAACCAAACAACCTTAGAATAAACATTAATCTACAGCTGGTGGAAAACACAAATACTTGAGTTTCAGAATTATCCTTTATTATCAATATACAATTGCTACAAATCATTTGCACTACAAACCAAGCTAGTTACAACTGTGATATTCTTGCTCACCAAACATACCTCTCTTGATGCACCTTGAATGGGATGTGATCTTAAGAGTCTTTAAGACATGCAGAAGGTCCTTCCATAACACTGTTTAATACAATTGTACGACTCTGTTACATATATACCACGATAAGCAAAATAATTCACAATTCATTCTAAGTACATTTTAGTCCCATTGATTTGTCACCAAAATCAGAACATCTTTATTTGATAGTCCTCCTTATTAGAGATGTGGACATATATGCAATCAAACTTTTTTTAAAAACCCTACTGGATATTTTACTGCTGGTGAATTCAAGGTAAGAAAATTCTCATTTATCTTTCTCCTGCCCTAAAATCCTGACTCTGGATTAACTGAGGATCCTGGCTTTTCTCCTTTTTTCCCACTACCAAGTATCTTTCAGGTTTTCTCTGGTGCATTTCGGGAAACAGCCACCATACAGATTTCTAAAACTATCTCCTCCTTCCTTCTCCTGCTCCATTTCTTCTTCTCCTTTTCTTTCTCCTTCTCTTTGCCTATCGTCTCCTCCTTGTCTATATTCTCCTTCTCTTTTTCTTTTCTTTCTCCTCTTTTTTCCCCTCCTCCTTTTCTTTCTCCTTCTCCTCCTATAAACAATTCATCCTGTAGTTGATGAGTAAGGGACTCAGAAACCATTGGATTACTTGAATTTGATGAGGGCCGCAATTTGTAGCATACTTTTTGGATTATCTCACACCTTTGGCATGAATTGAGAACTTAATAAAACAAGCTGCACTATTTCACCTGACTGAAGCAAACATTGCACATCAACCAAGTTATTGTGGACTTTCCAGATGAATAAATTACTTGGGACAACCAGCGGGAAGACTCTAATTGCATCAATCTGGTTGCGCTTTCTTCCCCTGTGTTTGCATACTGTGCAAAAAAACTCAAACCCCAAATCTGATTACAACGATAAGCTGTTTTATAGGTCAACACTATGTGCAGTCTTGTGCAAAGACAGCAATTGTACCAATCAGTTGTCCTGGGAAGTGAGGTTCCCTAAATCTACTCCCTCAGTTTTCTCGGAATAGCCAAAAGTCACCACTGCTGCTTCTTGAGGGACTTTCCAGCAAATTTAATTTAGAAAACAACACATTCCTCTCTAGACTCCACACATTTGTGCTCAGGCTATTTTGGAGGAGTATGTGAAATATTGCAAAATAGTCTTCTCTGCACAACAAGGATAAAATAGTGGCCTAGCGGGGAGGCTTTAGAAGGGGCCCAATTCAATTTTTTCCCCCCCAGATATCTGAATTGTAGGCGGGGTGGGTAGGTGGGATTTTTGTGAAAGAGGGACAAATGTATTTCAAGCTTGTCACAGCAGTCCCCTTTTAAACATTTTTTAAATGCAATTTTGTCCCTGCTTCAGATGTTAATAGTGAGTTCTTTCCCCTTCTCTCCAGCTTTTTCTTTTTGAAATAAAGGCATATCGCATCCTCCATGCAGGACACTAAATAAATAAATTCATTAACCGCAATTCTTTGTATATCATTCTGAGATTAACTAGACACTTGTAAATCGTCTGCCGTTCTGCAAATGCTAGTTTTGATTATATATTTACTTAATTGTAAACATGCTGGTCCCATCTGGACTGAAACCACTTCACACGGGAAAGGGAAAAATATCCTCCGTTCCTTAACTTTCCTATTATTGTTGTTTTTAAATCACTTTCCTCTCATCCATTTAAGCTCATCCATTCATACCGGCGAACTTTCTTATTTTTCTTTACCCCACACCTGTGTAGGGAGAATTTTATTTTTAAAGCAAAAAGCTTGGAGAAAAAAAAGAGCTTTCTCTCTCCCTCTACAAAAGGGCCCTTACCAGGACTGTGGGCGTTTACTTAAGTACGGTCAGAAATGGAAGGATAACGGCCCACCACACCACTGTGTGTTGCCTTGCGGATTCATCAGGAATTTGAAATCATCTGACTTCCTTCCCTGGCTTTTTTAATGTCTAGAGCAAGAGACTACATTATTTCAACAGTATTTGTGGTCAAATCCTTAGCCTTCGTCATCTTGCACTTAATCCTGGCCTTCCTCCAAAGTGTCAATTTTTCTCTCCCTCTTTTTCTCTGGATTGCCCACCTTTATTTCTTCATGGGCACCTGTCTATATCAATATGATGCAGGCGGGCATTACCTTTCCCTTCTTAATATTTAACCTTCTGATGATCCGCTTTCCAGCTTTTTTCCCCATAGATTCTCTTTCAATCCTTTCCTTTTAGCTCACAAAGTGGTGCCTTCTGCAATTATGAAGCTGTTAGCATTTTGGCTCCTAAGTTTGATAACAGAGGTCACCTCTTTAAATATTGCCAATCTTGTTAAATACATGCTGCATAACGAAGGCTGATTGAGGGAGAGCAGGGATCTTTTCTTATTCCCTTCCCTATTTTAAGCCCAATTCTCCAGGTTGGGCTATCAGTTCCCCCCACTACTAAGGATCCTATCAGTAGTGAGCTGGCAAGTGTTGGGCTACACTATGACAACCTCCCCAGTGTAGACTTACAAGTGCAGTACTGACTAGTGCAACCTCTTTGGCCCTGCTCAGCACAAACAAGTGCTAGTTGTGAAATACATCTTCCCCATTAATCAAAATGTGGCTCGGAGTAGGAGAAAGACTGGGGGAGGGGGGGTGTCCCACTTTCCATCCCTACTCTGCTGCTAATAGGCACATAAACGGATTGGACCACAGAGTAACTCTCCATGCAGCTCCACCCTAGTATCGTTTCCAGGGACTCTGGAAATGCCTGTGTCCTTTTGAGAGATACAGACGAACATATAGACTGGTGTTTTTAAAACCTGGCAACATTAAGATGCTTTTTTGAACTTCAGTTCCCAGATTCGGGGCATTTATACACCAATCTCTGCTACGTTGGATTTGAATGACTGAAATAATGGAATTTTCTCCTTCTGTATCTCTCCTTTGCCGTTATAACCAGCACTTCCTTCCGCTTCAATCTCTTGGAAAAGAGTTTTTCTTTAATAAAATAAACATGACATTAGTCATCAATAGAATGTGGGCTGGATAATGCTGCTTATATGAAATATAGTATGCTTCATAAATATTTACTATATCTGTCCTGCTGTGTTTGGTTCATAAGACCGTAGCTTGTTCCTGCCATCAAAACAAATTATTGGCATGAAAT
Source organism: Oxyrhabdium leporinum (assembly GCA_032468155.1). NCBI lineage: Eukaryota > Metazoa > Chordata > Lepidosauria > Squamata > Cyclocoridae > Oxyrhabdium > Oxyrhabdium leporinum. Next base: position 5,117 of record JANHFL010003608.1, on the reverse strand, counting down.
CACAATTTTCAGCCTGATGCAGTTATCCAAAAGAGTATTGCTAATGGCCTGGAACTTGAGGGGGAAAGATTAGATTAATTCAGAGGGGAAAACGTCAGTTTAGGCCGCAATCGTAAACTTGTGATTCAAACTCCCAAACATTTATAATTATCTATCAATAATTCTATACCTTTAATACAATTAATACACACGTGTCCATAATTCACATCGTCGGAATTATAATCCTATTATCAAGCCAGCTCTTTCTCTACTCGACAGTCGGTATCAAGCTTTTTCCCCCCCATTTTTCTCCATTTTTCCCCTCATTACCATATTCAAGATTAGGAGCTTGGGCCTAGAAGCGGCTTCGCTTCAGCACCAAGAAATTCCACAGCAAAGAAAAGCCAAACATTTCCATTATTTAAGACCCGGGACTGCAAGCCTTGAATGGGCCCTTTCCTATCACCAGTTGCTGGAGCCGCAGGCCCTTCCTAGCACACCACGAAGCCAGCCAGCGTTGTCTCCGGGTCGCCGCTGATTTCGGGCACCTTTTGTTTCTCGGGAACATTTCTCTGCGGCTTCCCACCCGAGGAAGTCTCCCAGCGGTTTACCATCCAAGCGCACAGCCCCAGCGACACAGCTTAACACCGGGAAAACAGGCGTGGCGACGTTGCACGACACGCAGGTCAAAAGCGAAATCGCGTAATAAGGTAAGGAGCGAGGTAGGCGCCCTCCGCCAGCTGAGCGAAGCAGAAAGCTGGGAAGCGGGAGTCCCTGGGCCCGCTCCTCCAAGGGGAAGAAGAAAAATACAGGGCCGCGTGCTGCCGCCGGCGAGAGGCTGCCAGCTTGAAAAGGGGGAAAGGGCTGCCGCCTTCAGTCCTTGCTGACTCCGGGCTGACGTTGCTCCTCGCTCCCTCTGAATGCTGCTGCGTTTATTTGCACAAGGGAGGCGCCTTGGATTACGGCACCCGCGCTCTTGGGCACTTTGGCCGTCCCGCCTGCAGGTGCTCCGACCGGGTGGCGGGGGATGGGAGGGCTCATGTTCAGTCAGAGCTGAAGAAGCTCCTTGGGTGAGCAGAGAAATGTCTTCCGAGGAAAAGGGCCGGCTGCCGCCCGAGAAAGCGCCCTTTGGAGCGAGGACCGGCTCCTTGTCCTCCAGGGTCGGAGGACAGCAATTACCTCAGAGAGCAAAAGGGCCACGCCGCTGCCCGGGGCTAAGGGGGCCAATGGGCCCACGGGGGTGTGTGACGCCGCGGGGGCGAGTCTTTCCGCCCTCCGGCAAAGCACCGCCACCTTCGACGGGCGAAAGGCGCCGCTCGCTTTTCCCCTCAGATTTTCCACCTCGGGTGAGATTGTAAGCTTTCCCGCCCTTTTGGAAAAAGGAGGGAAAGCGCTCGGCCAATCCGAGGGGGTCCTCAGTTTGCGGGCAGCCAATCGGAGTCCGAGGCCTTCAGCGGCGGGCAGGGGTGGGAAGGCGGGTCTGGCGGCGCAGCGAGCTGGAAGGGCGCGCGACCCGCTCCCCGGGCGGTCGCCATGGAGACAGGGAGGGAAGCGGCTGGGCTTTGCACCGTGAAGCATCCGCTCTTTTAAACGAAACGGTAGTTCCTGTCTTTTTTTTTATATATATACTTCCCTGCAAAAGAAACAAATACTTATGAAGAAGTTAAGAATGTAGCAATTTCAGGGAAGTGGATGTGAGCTTTGCAGCCTGATCAATATGGACACGTAGAATTGTTTTTATCCGATTTCCCATAGGCTCAAGATGCAGCTCAGTCGCGGTACAACTGATATGCTAGCAATAGGTGAGTGACCCGTAAATAAGTAGCAATAACTAAGTCGATAAGTATTCTCTTAGCTGTGATTGAATGTTCCTAGCTGTGTCGTATATTTAAGCTGCAAAGTCTCCAGTTATGCACCACTGAATGCAGACCGAAATATAAAGGAAGTCTGGGAAAGTTATGCAACCCCCACATTAAATAAATGCAAAGCATTGAAAATATATCTCGCTATTGTCATAAAATGTGAAACCAATCTGTTTGTGGCTGTGCGCGCTGGAGGGGAAAAAAACCACAACCCCATGGTGAGAAATTCTCCGTGACAAAGTTACTGTTCGCTGCACAGCACATCTGCAAAGAAAAATGTGGATTTTATAGGGCTTGTGGATAGGATGGAAACATAGCGAGATACTAAAAGGCAGAACCTGTCCATCACTTTGACATCTTCACTGACAGTTCTAAGGCTGCCCGTTCTACCTATTTCCCTTCGTTTGGTTTTCTTTATCTGTAATTTTGGTCTCATTTTTTTCCATTGTGCTCTTCTAGTAAATATACACATTTTAATCTTACAGATCTCTGGCATTTTTGGCTATTGTACTTTTAAATAGAACTTGAGAAAACAGAGAGAGAGGGAGAGAGATATGTTGAGACATGGCATTCCACAGTCACAGATTATTTACAGTACACTTACCACGTCTATGAATGGCTAATGTAAGATGGACAATGCACGGATATTGATCAATCACAGCAAGGTCTCTTGAGAGTTGCCAAAACCTTCCATTTTTCTTCTCAGGAGTCTTTAGAAAGAACAAGAAGCTGATGTAGAAATGATGGTGGCTCCGAATAAGTAATGGAGGGAAGAATAGCATCCTAAGAATTTCACTGCAGTAGTTCATGTACTAGGACAAGCATGAGCCTCTGGCAAAACCAGTAATGACCCATGCATGGCTTATCCTGAGAGTGGGCACAATTAACCAATTGCCTCCAGAAACTCTGGGTGCTCCAACTGACCCTGGAGGTTTTAAGAAGAGATTGGACAACCATTTGTCTGGAATGGTGTAGGGTCTCCTGTTTGAGCAGGGAGCTTGACTAGAAGACCTCCAAGGTCTCTTTCAGCTCTGTTAATTCTGTTGTGATAACATCATCATTATACAAATGATGCCACTTTCATGTTTGTGCCAATCTTTAGGATTGCATCACCTGTACAAATAACATCGTGATCATGATTTTAACCTCATTGTCGTTAGCTACAGATGCCATCAATGGCAAGACAGGAATAGATGAATGAAAACGGGCGGCTTAAAGACTAACAGTTTAAGATAAGCGGATGTTCTTAGCTTACTTAGAAAGTATTTTAAAAAAGCTCATAAGGAGAGAAAAAAAATGAAAAAGAAAAAAAAGTTAATAGTAACCAGTGTGTGAACTTAACAAAAGTTGACAGCAAAAGAGTGAAAATATTGGTTTTGTTTTCCTTGCAGATAAATAATTTACAAAATAATAATAAAGAAAATGGGATTTTTGACCCCCAAAGGGCAATCTTTTGAAGAATGCAAATAAACACATCAATATGTAAAAAGTAAACAGAAGGGGGGAAAAGTGCAGTTTTCGTTGACTTGAACTCATGCCGTTTTCTTGGCAGTGATATGAAAGCAGATTGTCCCATGTACATTTTTAAAAAGTATTCTGCCCTGTATACTCACAATTGCCAGAGAATTAAGGCAGCATTCAGCCATACCAAAACCTGGTTAGTTTGCATGTGGATTAGGACCAAGGCTGCTGCAATTTTGAGATATGTGAAATGTACGCTGGTTAGAGAACTCTGTCAGTCGGAGTCTTCACGTCTTGAGGATGGCTTGAAAAATACTCATTTAAGCAATTACAAAGATGACTTAAATTTTCTCCCAAACACAAGTCTGGTTAGAAAGGAATCTTTGCTTGCTGTTTACGGCTTTCGGTTAAAATCGGGCAAACCAAATTTTACATTGTACGGCTCTGGCCCTGATCCAACAAAGGCTTGGAAGCCAAGCGTGGGTGTAGACGTAAGCACGGTGTGTGAACGATGGGAGCTGTGCAAAAATCAACAATTGAGAAACTCTCTAGGGTGCACCTCTCGGATCTTAGCAGGATCAGCAAAAGGGAACATTCTGGCTGTTTCAGCCCAACCACGCTCGAGCTAGTCAGAGGCTGTACACAGCGCCCGGTGATCTCATCGTCCGCACAGAGTGCCTGCAAGGCAGATTAGTTGTGGTGGCACAATACAATAACTTTGCAACATCCATGTTATCCCCGCTGTGCTTGGAAAAGAACAGACAATTTAATTTCATTTGAAAGGTCAGTAAGTTGCATTCTTCTCTGACCATAAGAATAGCAACTGCAGGCCAGCAATTCTTATCAGCTGGGTTTCTTCCTTCCGCTGGGTTTTTTAAAATATAGGCTCCCCAGAATTCTGGACCTGGGCCGGCTGACAGTTTATTGTCAACAAACTAAAAACAGTGGAGAGGAATGTGAGCCTTTAATTACAGCATTTTGGGCTCAGACATGGAGGAACCAGCAGCACAGAGACAGTGAAGAGAATCTCCCGGGAGGGGCCCAGTCGAGAGGAATCCCGGGACACGCGGCCAGAGAAAGAGAGAAAAAGATTCAAAGCCCACTGCTCAGTTGAAAATGTCGCTGGAGGCTTTTAACGCGTCTGCAGACTTGCGGGCTAATTTTTTTAATATTCATTTGTGGGCCTCCCCCCAAAATGGCATTCTTTAGTTGCAGCTACACCTCCACAATCCTCAACACATAATTTTCTCAGACGGCATCCAAACATGAATGCAACAAGCACAGGATGCATTTTAATGACCCCGGTGAAAGAATGAAGGTGGAAACCGAGACATTATTTTTATTTATTTTTTTTGTAAAATAGCAAGTAGAACAATTTAAAGCTGAAATTGTTCAGTTGCCAGTTATGGTGGAATTATTGCTATTACTGATGCGGTTGGTTGCACAGCCAGCCAGAGGTTTTGCAAGGATTTGGCGTTTTTATCAACCTGTCGAGTCCTTCCTAACAATCTTGGATAGTTATTGTTTAATGGAGTTACAGAGATGGTCGCAGGATATCAGCCGTTCCAGGTAAAGCCGCCTTTTTGCAATTGACCGATGGTGAATTTGTCAATGCCAGTGGTGTTCCAGTGGTGTTCCAGATGTTTTGAGATTGCCCCTGAGGCGCCTGTGACTATCCTTGCTTTCTTTTGCTACAGTCATTCTACTTCTATTATTATTTCATTTATCATCCATCCCAAATAAGAGCCTAGGTGGCGCAGTGGTTAGAGTGTTGAACTGCAGGCCACTTCTGCTGATTCAATCTAGCGGTTCAAA
>JANHFL010003607.1:95812-107331 GCA_032468155.1 Oxyrhabdium leporinum | reverse complement strand
GGACTGCATGCAGCCCCTATGCCCCATTTTGGCTGGCAGAGTGCTGCAGGAGGCCACCCAGGTTGTAAACAGGGTGCAGGATGCCACATGCAGCCCCCCACATCCTATTTTTGCTAGCAGAGGCACCGTGGGCTGATCCTTTGCTATTTCTGGACCGGCTCCGCGGGCCGCATCCGGCCCACAGGCCTTGAGTTTGACACCCCCGATTTAGCGACTGTTCAAAGTTACAATGGCACTGAAAAAAATGACTTATTTAACTTTTTCATATTTACAACCATTGCAGCATGCTTCTAGTAATGCGATCAAAATTCAGACGTTTGGCAGCTGGCATGTATTTATGACGGTTACAGTGTCCCGGGAACATGTGATCACTTTTTGCTACTTTCTGACAAGCAAAGTCAATGAGGAAACCCATTTCATTGAACAACCATGTAACAACTGAAGTGATTGCTTAATAATTGTGGCAAGAAAGATTGTAAAATAGGACAAAACTCACTTAACTGTCTTCCTTAGCAATGGACATCTTAAGCTCAATTGTGGTCATAATTCAAGGACAACCTATATCTAAATTGGCTTCTAACACCTCCTCAATTAGGTATGTTAACATTTTGGATCTATCCAATAATATGTGTGTTTTTATGGGAAACACTGTCCTCAAATTCAAAATACTTATTCATAGTAAAAACAATCTGTCTTGAGCTCAAAACCTATAGCATTTTCTTTATTGCTAGACATCTTTTATCATTCCCAATGGCGGATTTCTGTAAAAAAATGTTACATAGGAAAAAAAAGTTAAAACTCACTATGGCTACTGAAATCCTAATATTTTCATTAAAAAAATCTGCTCAGTAGTACATGCAAAGCATCTTGCTTTGCTCTGGGACTCATACTAAGTATATTTGAAATCTGCCAGCTTCATTTTCCCTCTCTTGGAGAAACAAATGCATCTTGATCATTGAGTTCTATTGTGTTTGTCAATTTTTAACTGAATACCAATCAGAAATGACACTTCATATGCGCTTGGTGCATTCTAGTCAGATACCATCTGCCAGAACAGCACAGTATAGTTCTGAAGCTTGTTACAGAAAACTTGCTTAGGCTGTAATTAAAACCACAGTAAGAACTTGATTTGTTTATGGAATATGCAAACAAATGTATTTGTTAACTACATTCATGCAATGAGCTAAATACATTTTTAATGGTGAAGCTACAGTGTTCTCCTAGAATATGCATTGCCCTTCTGCACTATATATTCTTGCTGTTGGAATATTATTGCTGTGAGCCCAGAATCAAAATCATGACAGCTGTTTCTGCACTAACTACTTGGTTCACTTTAGTTCTTTGGCTACAACAAAACACATCAATTCTTTTAACATAAAAAAACTCAGCTGAGATTTTTTTTGAGGCAGGGGAGACGTCAAACACCTTAGTCTGCTGATTTTATTATGCAGAGTGCAATGTTTTTCAAGATAAATTTAAAGTTCTCTGCCTTTGTTTAAAGATAATGCATTCCTATACTGCAATAAATACTATTTTAGAAATGTACTCCAATTCTAAATTGTTCTCACTGTAAGACCCATGTGTTGTCTAAAAAAGGAAACTTAGCTTTTTTCCTGAAGAACTCCACTTTAACTTTTATTTATCAGATTTCAACCCATGCAACATATTAAATTCCCCTTAATTGAATGACAGCCCTATAATCATGTAATGCAAACTGCAAGTTCAAGGCATAATTTCTCTACACAATATAGAAACAAGCAAATCAATCTTGTTATCAGCTTTTCTTATTCTTTGTACACTTTTCTACAGACTCAAACAAGCAGGATCATTCTCCAATTAATGTCTAGCACTCAGTTCCTGAGTATATGAAGAAGACATAATTACTGCTTACTCTTTTGGCCAACATTCAGAAGTTAGGGCCATTGGTGGCACAGTGATTAAAATGTAGTATTGCAACTAACTCTGTCACAGTCTGGAGTTTGATCATCGGCTCATTTGACTCAGCCTTCCATCCTTCCATGGTTAGTAAAGTGAGGGCCCAGATAATTGGGGGAAATATGTTGACATTTGTAAATTGTCATTCGGAGAGTGCCTTAAAGCACTATAGAGTGGTATATAAGTCTAAGTGCTATATATTTTAAAGTAAATGAATCTGTAAAGAATTGTCTCTTTTGTTTGGAAGGGTAGTTGCATGCCAGCAGAATCAAGTTAGGCATTTCCCCAATGTTTTAACATGCCAAACCCAAAAGGTTTGCCATTACTGATTTAGTATATATTTCCTTCTTTTAGTCATAGTTGGCATCAAGTATGGAAGGAGCAACATGCTTCTTAATTTGTTTAAAGCAGCCATTGGGCTGATTTTTCTGAAATGCATCTACTCAGCTGCATGGATATATATTTGTTTTTCACTTTGTAGCATATTCTAACATTGGTACAATAAGTTAATTTTAGTAGTATTTGTTTATAAATATGTATGTTAAAGAGCAGGAAATCAGATTTAGCATGAATGCAAGTTTGGTTTTTTAGGAGCATTTGATGCTAATGTATGGCAGGTTTCACACTATTGAGTTACACAGTAATTGTTGCCTTCACACAATACAGAACAGTACAGAATTGATGTCAATTCTCATACCTTAAGTCAGGTCACTAGCTATAAAAATAAATACACTCAGGTCAGAATGAAACACTTGTTAATGATAAATGCCAACATGTTCATAGTTTTGATGGGCATTTTTTCCTTGCATCAGGATAATTTTAAAATAAGTATAATTACATATTAGTAAATATTAAGGAAAGTAGCCTTTTTTTTCCTTCCCATATCCCTGAAACTGGAAACACCCAAAACATAACAGAATAGAATTTAGTTGTATAGCCTGGCTATATGACTAACTATAAAGGCCTTTTGATCCTAAATATGGTTCCATTTTCAGGTGCAAGGATTTTGGTGATTAACGTGGGTCCAAAGTTCTGTATATTTCTTTATCCAGCTGTAGTTTTCGTTTTCAAGTTACGTGGATGAGTGTATGTACATTGCACTTTCCACCCACACATCTAAACAAAGAGCCAAATTATATGTTATTTTAAAGATGTAGCTAGCAGCTTTTTACTAAAATATAAGCACAGAAGAACTGATCTGTATCAAAATCCAAATAATCTGCATGCATGTTCCCTAACTTGACTGGGATACTGGAAGACAGCAAAAGGTTAAAGATTTTGTACTCTCCACTCTGCTACCCAAAGTAACAGTTTAACTCCTAGATGCTAGGAAAGGGTGTCACACTAGCCACAGTATGTCTTGCATAACAAGCCTGTCTCATTTATTTCCAAGCAACTAATTACTTTTCAAGTTACTATTAAATCTATTATTGACCTTAATGTCTTTACTTGGTAGAAAAAGAAGTGGTTTTAAAAAAAATACTTTTAAAAGTATTTTTTTTTTTTAAAAACAACAACATTGTTATAGAGATAACTAAAACTTTGGCAGCAGATGATCCAATTTGCTGCAGGAATTCTTACAAAAGTAGCAGAGTAACAATGCTCCAAGGTACTTTATTTAACATTGTGTCCTAGAACTAAGTTGGAATTTGATGATGATGGCTGGAAATTTTGAGTGGCAATTCCAATGCATCCATCTGGAGGCTGCCAGGCTGTTTCATTAGTAGCATAATTATTGTATCATTGTCATTCCCTAGAGAATGCAGTACATGTGAATTCTGGAAATGCAGTAGTAGGACTTTTTCTACCCGATTTATACTATTGCTTTGGCTGAATGCTGATGAGGTGGGAAAATATGGTAAAATTAATTGTTGAATTGTAATATTGTTGTGTGCCAGTTGCACCCTTTCCTGGAGAAGACTCTCCATTCGGAGACTCATGCCCTGGTCCTGTCCTGTCCGGATTACTGCAATGAGCCCTTCATGAGTCTACCCTTAAAAAGTATCTGGAAACTTCAGCTGGTCCAAAGTGCAACTCAGTGACCTACATCAGCTGCTCAAAGGGCAACACATTTGCTCTGCAAACTGCAAACTGCATTGACTTGTGGGTCTAATTTTAGGTGTTGGTTATGGTCTACAAAGCCCTACATAGCATAGGGCCAGGCTACATATAGAATGGGCTTCGTTCCATTTCATCAGTCCAACACACCTGACCAGGCAGGAGAGATATGTTGCAGACTATCAGTTGAAGAATTTTGACTGGCGGGGCTAAGAGATCCTTCTCTGTGGTTGCCTCCGCTGTATGGAATATTCTTCCCTCAGAGATGACGCAGGCACCTGTTCTCCTAGCCTTACAAAAAGGGGTTAAAACATGGTTCTGCTGTTTTGGAAGCCCAAAGGAGTGGACAGTCGTGGCATTGGTGCCATGAAAACCCTCCTTTGGTCTGGTTCACCAACTTTTTACAGGGTTATCTTTTCTTGCCTCCTTAAAAATTGTTTATAACTTTAAAAAATTATAATTTTTAAAACATTTTAACTCAAATTTGAATTTTACTGATTTAATTTTTATACACTCTTGTATATTTCAATAATTTATTATATACCATCCAAGTCCCTCCTTGAGGGTGATGGTTAGTTTAGAAATATGAGATAAAAATAAGTCATCATGCATATTTTCTAAGTATGAGATATCCAAAGTAAGAAAAAGGGTTTTTAGGAATGAACGGGTGCCATATGTAAGCAGCAGTATAACTATAAATTATATACCAGGGTTTTGAAACTCTGTTTTGCAAAACCTAGGATTCCATGATAATTCCATGGGATTCGGTAGACCGCAAAGGGGCAGGAAGTTCATTTGAATAGCTATTTTTCTAAGATACATTGGAAAAAGCAGAGCTTGTCAGTTGACATTTAAAAAATACTATGGTGTGTATATTTATAACAACTCATTACATTGCTTCTTGATCAAAGGTTCCATTTTTTAAAAAAAATAAAAAATAAAACTTTTATAACTTTTTTTCTGTGGTGTGAAAGTTTGAAAATTTCTGTTAATTCTGTTAAATATTATCAATGAGAATATTTCAGAAAGAGATGTTTTTAATTAAAATGCTTTGAATTAAGAAAAAGAAAAAAATATTTTAATTGCTGTCTTCAAGTCATAAATTGAACATATTTCTTATACCCTGAATGGCTGTAGATATATGTTAATATATTTGAATTCGCTTTAAAAATGTTACATTTCATGAATTATAATCTCTAAAATATTTACCTCTAATATATCTATGTATCAAATGAGTTAGTTTTTCTGCATGACACAAAACTACAAAGATATAACACAACTGAACACTTGACACATTAAGTTTTTCATTTTGCATCAAAGCATTTTTTTAAAGTTAATACATACAAATAATCCAAGTATGGAAAAGGATCTACTGGAATTCTTTTCAGGCACACAGATTAAGAGATGACAAACAAACAGAAAGGTATGGCAAATGTGATATATATCCAGCAGATTGATAATCCTACTAACCAAAGATTACAGCCATTCATTATAGAAGATTAGACTTTCTCACATAATTAATTGCAGATAGTTCCTCTTTCACAAACCCCTATACACCAATATTTTGTAAAAATATAGCTGTTCACATTTTTAAATAGTACATGTACACATCTGTAAATAAAGTCTCAGAATAAAAGATTTAAATGTTTTAGACTTCAGGGGTTACCTACAGTCAGTTTAAACAGACCATGTAGTACAATTCTTTAACAAAACGTTTTTGATAATGCCCGGTTTTAGTTTACAAAGAAAAGCAGATGCAAATTATATTATATAAAGTAGCTCTACATGTGAAACATTTAAAGGGTTGATAAGATCTTTATTTAGAAAATATGATCTGCAACCGATATTTGAAATGAATTGAAAGATCTTATCTTCCAAAATAGGTAAACTAGCAATAGCTACCTGATACTAAAACACAATTTAGATATTTACAGGGGAACAATTCCTTGGAATAATTGAATGAAAAGCTATTAATTTATGTTTGACAAATATTTAACCGCTATAGTTGACAGTCCATTGTGAACTATGGCAGTTTTATATTTTTATTCAAAAGATAAACAACCTATGTGCCTGGATATTTTGTTGCAATTAATCATCTATATTACTGAATCAAAGCATTTCAGTTACTGCCTCAAGACCAGGAGCAGAAGTACTTGAGGAAAAAATGGGGAGATAAACAATAGATTTCAGCATTGGGAACTTATTGTACATATATGAACTATTTTTGGTTTTCAAATAATGGATTATTGAATGTTAAATTTTAATAACATTAAAAAGTATCTACTGTAACACATTTTGTACTACTTATGTTAGAATTATCACTTGTAAGAGAATGGGATAATAGTTCTCATGGAATGTATTTTATATATTGGAGACACAGGACATCAGAAAACCTAACATAATTTCATGGCTATGAAATTCTGTATATCAACAGACTGACCCAGTTTTCTAGGAGAAGAAAACTATATAGTTTTCTATATATGAGCCTTAATGGCGCAGTGGTTAGAATGCAGTACTGCAGGCTATTTCTGCTGATTGTTGGCTGCCTGCAATTTGGCAATTCAAATCCCACCAGGCTCAAGGTTAACTCAGCCTTCCATTCTTCCGAGGTGGGTAAAATGAGGACCAAAAATTGTTGGGGGCAATATGCTGACTCTGTAAACCGCTTAGAGGGCTGTAAAGCACTATGAAACGGTATATAAGACTAAGTGCTATTTGCTATAGTACGACAAATATTTTTATGAGAAGAAAACGATATAGTACAATGACAAATATTTTTGTGTAAAAAATGTATGTGTATTTTTTGTGTGTTTACATTTTAGGTGTATTATGTAAAAAGCAAAACTGTCCAGAACTTTCTACGAAAAACATTTAGTACAAATGTTTTGTGCAATATATTTGTATGTATATATTTTTACATTCTGGATTTAAAATGTAAACCAAAAGCTAATGATAATATAAAATTATGATACCTGCCATAAGGATATTACAATGATGGGATTATTGTGGGTCATAAAGGTTTATATTGCTGAAAACTGCTGTATTTCTGTGAGATCCCAAGTAGTCATCTATTAACTTGAAAAGACTTCATGAGGAATCGTGAAAATAAATGAAATCAACTGAAGTAGTTTTAATAGAGGTAGCATCAGAATTAGTTGTAGAATACAGTGCAGCTGAGAGGCATAAATATACATTGGTACAAGGCAAACTCAATTATCATTATAGACTTTACTACAATTTTCCTTCAAAAACAAAAGCCAACCCCCCACAGTGAAATCATGTGATGTTAATGCCCTATTCTTATGCTTTGATTAACTCTCATCACATAACTGTTTCTTTCAGGATACATTTTATATAATCATTGAACATGAATCAATCTTGGAAAACAAAAAGCATTCCAAGCTTTGTACTAAGGATTACAGCTTTTCCAGTCTCACTGATGACTGAAAAACATGTATCACTGAGAATCAAGTGATAATTGTCTACAAGAACTCAATTTTTGAGTTTTGCAGTCATTATTCAGGGAACTATTAGTTTTTTTGGGTATAATCTGCAAAAGTAAGTTATTGCACAGTTCCTCACTCCAGACATCATGCTATATTTTTATTCTCACTCTGCCAGTATCTCCAGATCTTCAGTAATGGTTACCGTGCACATGGGATATTCCAAGCCTATCAATGTGAATGTTCTGTGCACTTCTGGCCTCATCTTTAAACCAGATATTGTAGAAGGAATGCAGACATTCCCATCCTTCCTTATGTAGAAATTCAATAAATGCTGTTCCTTCCCCTACTGGGAAGTACTAAGCACAATCAGAACTACTACTCTTGTATGTCTGTATATGGACATAAAATTGCAATGACGTATATGCATTTTAAAAGCTGACTGAACTATTCCTCAAGGGGATATCTCTTTTTTATATATTAGACTTCACTCATCCCATTTATGTTATCCTTGTGATGTCATACTATACAACTCTTCTGAGTTTGCAAGTGAATATGTAGAGTCAACAAATGATAAGTGATTAGGAGCTACATTTATGCAACAGAGATTATCTAGGAAAAAAAAGTGAAATTCACAATATTTTAGTTGCTTTGTATGACACGGATTGAATTGCAGGTGAGAAACAAAATAAAGAACTCCTTTGCATGTAACTTTCAGATATTGTATTAGTAAAAAGCACACTATATCTTTGTAAATAAATATATCCTATTTCTGGTATCACAGTACAATCCAGAGAAAAATACTGTCATAAGTACAACAGCATGATATAAGCTCCACAAGATTTTACATTAGTTTTGGTCTTGAATCTGAAAAACACCCTAACAGGAGAATCAAAATCTAATGCACATATTAAATACTTTGCAGAACTCATTTCCCATCCCACCCTCTAATACAGTACTAACACAATTACATGAAAATGACATTACAGTATCCTCCCAGCTGAATCTATGCTTGCAATATCAGCTACTATGTGTATATCTCAGAAGTATGTGAAATCAAAAATCATCAAATAAATAAACTACCATAAAGAAAATTGGGCAGTGCTAAATTTTATATTTAGAAAATATTTCATCTTCAGAAAGAGACCACAGAGGAGGGTAGAATATGTTGTTTATCTTATCTAAATTTTGTTTGTAAAAGAAAAAAAGACATATACAGGTTCAGACCTAGAGGATATTGTTAAATGCATAAATACTGATAACTTTGCTAAATTAGAATGGGTTTGATAAACTATAATACAACATACTGGAATAAACAGTAGAGAACATAATATTTTGGTTTTTTGAAATAGTTAAGGTGCAACATTTCTTGCTCAAAATGAATTCATGGACATAGGTTTGATAGTGACATTGCTGATATATGAAAATACGTATCACAGAAATGAAATTTCTTTAAAAAAACACACAAATCAATAAAAAATAAAAAAGCAATTTAGCAATACATTGTTGGTTTCGCATTTTTTGTGCTAACAAATGTTCTTTCTTTCTGAAATCAGGGATCCCCATTCTAATGAATTCAGCAAGTCTCTAAAATTAAGACGTCATTCAACAACAACAAAAGAAAGGAATCACAGGGCACAGTTTATCTGGCTATTCTTCTGCAGAACCCCCACTGGAATGAATGGAAGCTATGCAATACCTACATTCCAATGAGGATGCTGCAGAGAATCTTCCAAGTGGGCTTGTGCTCCTAATGAACTATAAAGCTTTGCAGGATTTCTGCTACTCTTGGTGCCTAATCGCTTAAAAATTAAGCATATCTACAGAAAAGTTTATTAGCATCAGAAAACACTCATGTTCAGTAAATTGACCCATATTCAGTCCCTTGTCTAAGGGATAGTCAACAAAATTTTGGAAAGAAAGGTAATCAAGATATTAATTTACTTAGAAAAAGCTAATTTTCCGCATTCTTTATAAAGGTACCATTCATACAAAGAAATATTTTAGGAACATAGAAATTTAAAATGGAATACAGATGATGTACTTTTGCAAAATGTAGTTATTCTAATGGATTCAATAGAATGTGTATATTAGTACCCACAGTAAAGATGAAGAGGCTGCACTGTAAGATATTTGGATTTCAGCTACTAATGTATTTGAGCCATAGCTAGTACATGGTCATATATTCCTTTAGCTACCACAATATATGCTCAACAGTATGGCATGATGGCAGCATTCTATTTTGTTAAAATAATTTAGAAAACATTAACAAAATTGAACTATTAAAATAGCTCCACATGTTACAGCAGCATGTGGAAGTTTCTTCTACCTGAATTTTCTAACAAGTTTTTGTTTTCTCATGCCTGTTGAAACTGGTTTTTATTCTCCTATTTCTTCAATATTTGTAACTTTGAATGAGTTTTCATTTTTTACATAGGATGAACTGACAATTTTTGTTATCAATTATTACAAAGTATATGATCTGCTTGTTGTTCCTGGTTCAGACCCTGAAAAGACATGCACTGATTAGAATAATAAAAGACTAAGCCAAGCAAGTTTTAAGAGTCACTTTTTGTATGGCTGTTAAATCCAATTACAAAAAAAAAGGGGGGGAAAAACTATATTCTCTAAATTTTGTCACATACAAATGAAGAAGGCCTGATAACACTGTGTAAACGCTCATAGAGAAACCTAATTAATATAAAAGGGTCTCACTGAACTAAACACTACCACAAAATTCCACCAGAGACAAGACTCATAGAAAATTATTGCTGGGGTCTGATCAATAGCATTTGGTTAACTCTTTGTGCTATGATGCAAATCAAAATAGGGAAATTTCTTGTGCTGTGGAAGAAGTACCCTGTATTAATGTGTAAATTTCCTGTCAAATTCTTATGAAAAATAAAATGTTGCTGCTAGGAGTATTGTTGCCCTGATCCAGTCAGGGTCTGTATACATGTGGAAGGAACCTTCCATTTGTGCATCCCTAGACAGATGGAAAACTGTGTACACAGATGCCAAATTCCCCTAGTTGATGTTACAGCAGAATTACTGTACTTGGGGCCTTGGACAAAAATTAAAGTACCATCTATCAATAATTTCATATCATGCAGCCAATATAGGGTGTCTTTTTAAAAGGAATCTGTGTAAATGATGCTGCATGTTGTGTTGAATGACAGGAAACTGGCATATATAAAGTAATTAAGAAATAACATAAGTAATAATAATTATATAAACCCTGGAACCTACTCTGGCAAGAGATGTAGAGATGAGAAAAGGATGTAACACAGAATAAAGATAACACAAATTGAAAAATGGTCTGTTTGATAGCCTAAATTCTGTAACATTATTCTTCAGTCATCATCTACTTACGCTATACTCAGCACTTTACCATCCCAAACTACCACTGGCACTTCATAAACTGATGAAGCCAATTCAGACTGTGCATAGTATTTATGACAATTCCAGTGTCCATAAAATGTAAAATATATTCATCAGTGTATATGTCAACTGAAAAGATTTTCCCCCAAAAGAGTGAAGTAGTACTAAGGTCACTTCTGAACAATATATTAATAGTATTTTCCCCATTTCACTGCTTTAAACTTAGTCATTCTGAATTTCTGTCCAAAAATAAATGAAATTTTCAAGGCTTGAAATTCAAACCACTAATCTGCAAGCACTGCTCTTATCTGTATGCCAGACCTTTGCTTTAAATGTAAATCTTCATTATTCTATGCTTAATTTAAAAAAAGAAAGCACAATAAAGCCTGTCAATATTTTTTTTTGCCAAAAATTCTATCACCCTGGTGGCAAATTCAGAAAAGTGCAGAACTTCTTGGCCGTATGGCCGCACATAGACCTCAAACAATGGTACACCTCCCATGCGTTCTTGGAGTCTACAAACAGGTTAAATTCACTCTTAAATATAAATGTAGGCATAACCTATTATATAAACCATCCGAGAACTTAAATGTTCATGTAAAAAGGACTAAGATTATCTAGTAACTAGTGCAGTTCTTTCTTTCTTTCTTTCTTTCTTTCTTTCTTTCTTTCTTTCTTTCTTTCTTTCTTTCTTTCTTTCTT
>JANHFL010003607.1:63710-79837 GCA_032468155.1 Oxyrhabdium leporinum | reverse complement strand
ACAAAGCATAATTGACAATATAAATAATCTTAGTTTCATCATGTGGATAGAATGAAAGAGAATCAAATGTATAAGAAATGAATGGCTCCAGATGGGAAGGACTGAGAAATCTGGAATTGATGATATCCAGAAAAAGGGAGAGGTAAAGAAATTTAAATAGCAAAAGTCAGCTCATGACAGGTAGTCCTCAACTTACAACCACAATTGAGGCCAAAATTTTTGTCGCTACGCAAGATATTTATTAAGTGACTTTTGTCACATTTTACAACCTTTCTTGCCACAATTGTTAAGTGAATCACAGCAGTTGTTAAATTAGTAAAATGGTTGTTAAGTGAATCTGGCTTCCCCGTTGACTTTGCTTGTTAGAAAGTCACAAAAGGTGACCCTGGGACACTGCAACCCTCATAACTATGAGTCAGTTGCCAAGCTTCCAAAATTTGATCGTGTGACTGTGAGGAATGCTGCAATGGTCATAAGTATGAAAAATGGAAATAGGTCATTTTTTTTCAGTGCCATTGTAACTTTGAATGGTCACTAAATGAACTGTTGTAAGTCAAAGACTACGTGTATGGAGAAATAAAGTGTATGGTATTTGTTTTAGTTATGTTTCCTTTTAATTTTTATCTCATGTCTTTAAATTATTTGACTTTATTATTATTTTATTTGTGTTTTGCATAATACTGATTTTTCTTAAGAAGAACACAATGTATAAGTGTATAAACTACATATGTAATAAATTTCTTGCATAGGATCTAGCCTGCTTGTCAATATTTTATTACAAAATGCGGTATTTTATTGCAAATTGAGTGCACTGAATTTACCCATAGAGGAAATTGCTACTGCAAAATTTGCAAGGAATGTGATACCACAGATATGTACTTAATTAACAGTGTTTGTTTCATTAACATTGACAAAGAACTGAACCCTCTTGACAGCAAGTCAATTAAGGCCTTATCCCTAAAGATATTTTTTTTAAAGAATAGTTTAAATGCTTTATATACACTCAAATGTTTTTACAATGTATTACTCAAAATTTGTTAAAATTCATGCTATTTGTTTGCCTTCCCTTGGAAACTTAGAATATTGTTCCTGAAGCTGCTTTTACTTTAATTTTTGTTTTTAAAAGTTGCACACATGAAAATAACAGTAAAAGTATATTATTCATGTTGTCTGAAAAAATATATAATTTATTGGCACTTGGTTGGTTCTTGGTACAAATATATAAATATGTGCCATGTTCCAAAACAGACATATGCAATTTCAATGAATTATAGATTTATGTTTATGTTTGACGGTGCCTAAAATCTTACATTGCAACACTCAAAGAAGGTTCTTTACAATTATTTTATTTTCCTTTTCTGACCAAATCGTGAAGTGTACATTTGAGGGAATTGATTCAACATAAAAAACAAGAATTTACCCCCATTTGTCTGCTATCTTTATTGAGAACTATAAATCACCAACTGTGGAAGAAAGACAATGATAGAGGGCAAGGTAGATATCTTTAGAAAGTAATTTATTCTTGATTAACTACTACCTCTGAGACACTGACGGGCTTGAGAATGTAAGGTGAGGTAGAGATCATATACAGCTTTAGGACACTCATCTGTGGAAGCAAGAGAGCTAAAAGGTGATTGTGCCCTTGCATTCTGCTTTGGAACATATAGTAGAACCTCTGGTTTGGCGATTTCTTTGTCTTCTAATGTTTTGTCTTGAGGAATTTCTGGGTCGGGGTCATGTTTGATTGCCACCCGAGTATGTGTTCGTGACCCGAGTATGTGTTCGTGACCCGAGTATGTGTTCGTGACCAGATTAAAAAATGTTGTGAATTTTTTGGTCGGAACCCAATTTGGTCGTGGTCAGAAGCGTTCATAACCAGAGGTTCTACTGTACTGGAAAAGGATGCCTTATAGTTTAGTGTTTGGATGGATGGATTTAAGAATCATACTCTCTGAATGAGAAATAGTTTCATGATTTCTCTTTTATGGTCTGCAACTGGTCAAGGCCCATAAATATCTAGTGATGAGTGATATAACTTATTCATACATCATTATATGAACTTCTTCCTTTAAAGACATAAAATGTTTAAAACTATTTAAGAGAAATTCTGTATGGACTTTACAATTATGCTCTACCTCAGGAGGCTACTGCTTCTTGCAGCTAGGTGTTTGTAACTTCTTGGTACTACAGAGACTACATGCCTAATGGTTAGACAAGATAAATCTAGATTCTTGACATGAACAGTAATTTAGGCTTCTATAAACAATGATGCTAATTATGTCTGTACTATAGCTCTATTTCCTAGACTTTGGCAACCAGCATCATTCCGCTTCTATTTCCCAAATGTACCAGTAGTAATTAAGCCACAGGATTTTAATACTACCTCTGCCAACTGAAACAATGCTGATGTCCCACACTGTTTCGTTAATTCAGAAGGACCTGAATGGGATGTACTTGATGAGATCTAAAGTAGAAATAAAGAAAGTGAGGGGTTGAAGCAGATAATATCACAAAGTCACTGATAAAGTTGCATCTTCAAGGTGAATACTGAATGTCTATGGAAGCTTCAAATTTGACAGCAATATTTGGAATATTGGAGTTCCATAAAAATAAAAAGTATTCCATCAACTAGGTTCAATTTCAATTCAGTTTTGATAGCAGGAATTAATGAATTATACCACTACAAAGAAAATTTAAATTTAAAAGCTACATAACTACACAACTGGAAATTACAAACATTTTTTTATTTTCTTGGTAGTTCATTTAAATTTTATGTACACATAAAATAGATGCAATGAAGCCATGCACTTGAATTCCAAGAGCATCAGCTATTTGCATTTTTCCTCTTCTTTCCTCCTTCCATTTAAAGGAAAAAAGGACTTTTCTGTGAACTGAACTGTGTTTAAACTATGCTGTTGCAGCTATTGGAATGCAACAGACCTACAACAGTGAAAAATAATTAGGTTTGAAATGACAGGGGACGCAAATTGACTCTGTATTATTGAGATTTCATGCTGTATTTAGTATCATTATTATAACTGCTCTTGATATTTATCTTGTTTGAGGTACTATTGTCTATATTGTCTTTTATATCATTTATATTATACTTTTTTATTTGACTATTGTGCGACATTCTGAATTAATATGTTGTGAGGGAAAGTATTCTGTAAGGTTATATAAATTGATAAGTGAGAATAAAACAAAAGTATAGGGGAAATGATTTGGAGACTCAAATGAAAAAGAATAGCGAATAGAATTTATTTGCTAAGGAAAAGTTATGTTTATTTAAAATACCTGGCTTAAGCCACGGTCTATTAAATGTGTGAACATGGCAAATGAATTTATCTGAAAACATGAGTTGATTGTTGAAAGCTGAGAGAATTAGGGAGGATACAAGGCTGATGAAAGGTTCTGAACTCTGCTTGCTTTTGAGAAAAAATAAATATGATGAAAAAAAGAAAAGAAACTTTAATACAGAATTGCAAGGATAGAAAATGCTGGCCTATATGAAAAAGTATTAAAGACAGGCTAATCTTGTAAAAGAAGGAATGTGAAAGAAGATAATATGGGAAGTACTTTGGACAGAATGAAAGGAATTATGTTACAAAGTGCCACAGAAGTAAAACGAGGATGCTTAGTGTGGATGAAGAAAATTCATTGTCATGGATATAGATGAAAATATAATTGCAAAGACATTAGGGCATTGAATAAAGAATTTTGATGCAAATAAAATATTTCTGGAAAAAATGAAGGGGACTAAACTAAGAACCTGCAACAGAGTAAATGAGGACAAAAATAACACTGATAAAATAACATGAAATGAAGTGAATGGAAATAAAAGTAAAACTGAGGAAATGATCTAAAATGAACTTTAAGTTAGAAAATATTGTAAAGAATAGTTTAGAAATTTATGTGGAAATAATATTGATATTTAGTTATTAGTTGTATATGAAAACTCCCATCTCTCTCACAGAATATGTTGAAAAAGTGATTGAAATTAATTGTACAAAATGCTAGAAAAATACATACATGTATTCATAAAGACTGTGAGATAGTAAAAAATAATACGGCTGCAGATATAAACAGCATACTAAAGAAACAATAAAATACAGATATAGTTTGTTGATGGAGTTTTCATGGTTTGTTTTTTAGCCAGTGAAGATTGCATCTGTTTCTGACTAGTGGAGGAAAATCATTATTGTTACTTATCAAACGTATCTGAAGAATTTTGATGCAAAGAGAAAAACAAATGACAGGGACAAAATTTGGAAACCGCAAAATGGCTTTATGCCAGACTAATAAAAGTACAGATCAACTTTTTGGTCAGTTGACAAATAAATGGAAAAAATAATTCTATATCTACTAAATAAGAGAAAATATGATGATGATGAACATATTATGATATATTCTACAGGGGTATGAAAATTAGTTGCTAAATGTGAAAAGAGCAGGCTATGATGGTCTAAAACACATATATTCCATCAATGGTGAACATGGAGGTAGACAAACTATGTTATATTTTGTACTTGTTTAATGCATCTACAGGAAAAAGTGTTAACAGATGCACCTCATGATGTTAGAGGTGTATCAATGAGGGATGTGAATGTGCATGTACTGTTATATACAAATGATGCCAGGTTTGGGACTGATGAATCAAATGATTTGTGGTAAACCTTAGGTAGACTGCATGATGCAACAGAGGATATGAATAAAATAAATAAACAAAATTATCAAAAATTAAGGGAACCACATAACAGGGAAAACTGAGTGAAGTGGCATATTGCATGGTTCAATGTCAAAAAGGTAGAGCAAATTGGCAGAATGTTTGTTGAAGATGTGAAAATGAATACAGAAATTTTGACATATCCAGTGCTAGCTGAAAGGTATGGCTTATTGTGAGAAATTAATGCTCATTGAAAGAAGTGATAGTCTGTGAATAACAGCTTCTGCCCACTTTGATATATGTAAATAAGAATTAGGTATGCCAAGAATTTGCAAAATCTATTCATTCAAAAAAGGAATATTTTGGAGAATATTAGGATGTGTCATTCTGGAGCATGCTGAAAATGCAATATTTCAAGCAATGTATGGTCATGGTGGAAGCAAGTATGATCTGCAAGCATGTAAAGGTGCAGAGAGGTAATTTACCCAATGGTACCCTAGGCTAAACTAATTTTCATTATACTTCCCATCATCTTATCTTTGCCCTTAATTGCTTTTTGTTACATATTACCCTTGTTCTATACCATACATGTACCTTTCCTGAAGGGAATAGCATGATAGGTACATATGCCTGTTACATAATCTTTATAGAATTTTATCTTTTATGGTAAATTCCAACTAATCACTGCTCAAATATTTCCTGTTATTGGCTGATGTAAAGTAAAATGAATAAATAAAATACTATATGTTAAATCCAAATGATTTCAAAGTAATATTAAATGTGTTTTATATTTAATGAACAAAATCTTAATTGATATTATTAATATATCAATTATTATTGATATATTTTATACTTCCCTCAGTATGTTTTATTTTGATTTTTCATTAGGAACTGTTTTGGCCATTATGTACTGTATTGTGGAAGACTGTGATATGTTTTTGTAGTAAACATGTTAGTTTATTATAATTATGTCTATGACTGCCCAGTTACCTACAATTCTATTGAAATGAGCTATGCAGGTATAAAGTATATCACAGAAGTGAGTACACCCTCTCACATTTTGTAAATATTTAAGTATATCTTTTCATGTGACAACATTGAAGAAATGATACTTGGCTACAACGTAAAGTAGTGAGTATACAGCTTGTATAACAGTGTAAATATGCTGCCCCCTCAAGGCAACACGCAAATGTGCTGCCCCCTCAACGCCACACACAGCCATTAATGCCTAAACTGCTGGCAACAAAAGTGAGTGCACCCCTAAGTGATAATGTCCAAATGGGACCCAAAGTGTCAATATTTTATGTGGCCACCATTATTTTCCAGCACTGCCTTAACCCTCTTGGGCATAGAGTTCACCAGAGCTTCAGATTGCCACTGGAGTCCTCTTCCACTCCTCCATGACGATGTCACGGAGTTGGTGGATGTTAGGGACCTTGCGCACCTCCACCTTCTGTTTCAGGATGCCCCACAGATGCTCAATAGGGTTTAGGTCTGGAGACATGCTTGGCCAGTCCATCACCTTTACCCTCAGCTTCTTTAGCAAGGCAGTGGTCGTTTTGGAGTTGTGTTTGGGTTCGTTATCATGTTGGAATACTGCCCTGTGGCCCAGTCTCCGAAGGGAGAGGATCATGCTCTGCTTCAGTATGTCACAGCACATGTTGGCAATCATGGTTCCCTCAATGAATTGTAGCTCCCCAGTGCCGGCAGCACTCATGCAGCCTCAGACCATGACATTCCCACCACGATGCCTGACTGTAGGCAAGACACAATTGTCTTTGTACTCCTTACCTGGTTGCCATCACACACGCTTGACACCATTTGAACCAAATATGTTTATCTTGGTGTCATCGGACCTCAGGACCTGGTTCCAGAAATCCATGTCCTTAGTCTGCTTGTCTGCAGCAAACAGTTTGCGGGCTTTCTTGTGCATCATCTTTAGAAGAGATTTCCTTCTGCGACGACCACCCTGCAGACCAATTTGATGCAGCATGCGCCGTATGGTCTGAGCACTGACAGGCTGACCCCGCCACCCCTTAAACCTCCGCAGCAATGCTGGCAGCACTCAGACGTCTATTCCCAAAGCCAACCTGGCGCTGAGCACGGGCACTCAACTCTTTAGTTGACCATGGTGAAGCCTGTTCTGAGTGAAACCTGTTCTGTTGAACCACTTTATGGTCTTGGCCACCGTGCTGCAGTTCAGTTTCAGGGGCTTGGCAATCTTCTTATAGCCTAGGTCATCTTTATGTAGAGCAACAATTCGTTTTTTTAAGATCCTCAGAGAATTCATTGCCATGAGATGCCATGCTGAACTTCCAGTGACCAGTAGGAAGTGACAGCGATAACACCAAATTTAACACACCTGCTTCCCCTTCACACCTGAGACCTTGTACCGCTGAGTGACACCAGGGAGGGAAAACAGCTACTTGGGCCCCATCTGGATATTATCACTTAGGGGTGTACTCACTTTTGTTGCCAGCAGTTTAGACATGAATGGCTGTGTGTTGTGTTATTTTGAGAGGACAGCACATTTACACTGTTATACAAGCTGTATATTCATTACTTTACATTGTAGCCAAGTGCCATTTCTTCAGTGTTGTCACATGAAAAGATATACTTAAATATTTATAAAATGTGAGGGGGTGTACTCATTTCTGTGATATACTGTAAGTCTAAAGTGCTATTGCTATAACAGGAATTGTATTTACTTGATAGTCTACATTCTGTTTTTTAAAAGCTCAAGAGGGCTTCCATGGGGATTGCACTTCATTTCATCTCCACAAAAATCTTGTGAGATGGATATTAGTGGAAAGAGAGTGACTGGCCCAGTTACCCAGTAATTTTCCATGGCTAAAAGTGGATTTGAACCCTGGTCTCCTTGATCAAAGTCCAACACCTTAACCATTATACTATAGCGTAATATTCAGAAAATATACATTTGCTAATATTGCTAGATTCCCCTTATTACTCATGTTATAAAAACATTTTAACACTTGGCATAGTGACTAGGGAAAGGGCAAAGGAGTTTTCTGGGAATATTAGGAATGTGGATGGAGAGTGGATTTCAAAAAGAAAGATCTAGAAATAAAAAGGGGGTAAGAGAAACAGAAATGACGCTCTTGACAGCAAGAAATATTTGATATGAAATATTTAAATCTTTGCTGCAATGGTAATTGGATGTTTACTTTGTTTAAAAAAAACCCTTCAAATTTTGTTCCACTTCTACACAGTTCAAAGATAAACAGTCTTAAACCCTCATCTTCCCATTGTAAAAACAAGACATATACATACATAATAGGTTATTTATATTCATAGCAATTAGAGAATTAATTTGTTAATTAGGTAATTTAGTGGATGGATTGATAGACAAAATTAAATTTTAAAAAAATTCCATACAAATAAGTGAAGGTTTGATTCAAAAGTGGGGTTGAAAGACTAAATAATTGAAATGATTGATTCTTCTTATGACCTAGAGTCCCACTGCTACAGCTACAATAACCTGGAATGCAGTGATGTTGTGTTCATGGATCAGTAGTTAAAAGTACTGTCACAGCTACTTATACAAAGGCATTATTTTTCCAGCAATTTATAACTTGGCTATAAACATTCACCACAGTTTGAAATATTGGCTTAGGAGGACTCAGCTCTGAGTGAATGCTAATATTCCACCCTTCAAAGAAACATGTGGATTTGATTGATTACATGCTCTTAGTGAACACACAGACTTCTTCCAAGATGATCTGTCTCCAATCTGGCTCTTCAGGTCTTCGAAGAATAAAAAATCAATTACCTGTACAATATGAGTTACCCGACTGCAAGGGGAAAGAGGAGTAATTATATTTTCCTTGGGCAATTATAAATTACAGTCCCAGTTTTAAATAATTTGAATGTAGATGATTAGTTCATAAACACTATTCAGCTGTGCTTGGTGCAGAGCTTTTAAAAACTTTTATTAATTACAACATTTTCATTAATATAATTACACAATACTGAAATAAAATTATGTCAATGTCTTAAACTGCTTTATTAACAATGGTAATTTTCATTTTATCTCTAAACAGATTTTGTCCATAGTCTAAGACCAAAATGAAATTCTGTTTATTGTTTCTAACATCCTTTAAACGGAGTTCTGGAAATCTGTTTTACTATACTTCCAGAAGACTAAAACCATTAAGTAAAAGGGAGGGAGCACGCACAGGGTAAGGACATCTATATTTAAACAATTATTTTATTAGTGACCCCGAGTATGAGTTCCAACTCAAAGCACTGATGATGTTACCTAGTTTGGGTAATGAAACGAGAGAGTTCAGAAGGCACCAAGGACCCCTCAACTTTAAGTCTTCATGCTTTTGCAATCTATAACAGTATGGCACTAAACCTTTATTTATTTCTGAATAAGAGTTTAACATTTTCTCATTTCATAGATTGCATTTAAATTGTCTTAACCAAATCTATCTACTCTGTAAAATACTATTAACCTAGGGACCAACATAAGAAATTTAAAAAGCAATCTCCTTGTGGTGACCAAGCAGCTCTGAATGACATTCTCTTTGGCAAACATAATTAAAGAGAAACAGTGACAAATAAATCTTGACATGAAATATGTTTATTTGCTCACAAAATTGTCTAAAACATTTTGGTTCTTTCTAATAAGGTTAAAAGGAATATTTCTCTGCTTGTTAAGACATCTGTTCACAACCAGTCACTGTTAAATGTCTCAAGGTGCAATAAACCAACACATACATACGTACATATAAATCTTTATATTGAATATATATAAATATTAATGGGGTCTAGATTTCAGAAGATCAGTTTGAGCAACATGAAAACATAAATGTAGAAAAATGTTGTAACTAGATTGTATTACATCAGTGATAGACCGCATATTATCTACCGCTAATATTCAAATGAATATGCTTTGTAATTTATCCTAGCAAATAGCTTTAGACAGTGTAAAAATGATAAGAACTCAATATTTATTTATTTACAGAATTTATATGGCTGCTGGCTAAACTTGAACAATATGACACAATATGGCTTACACTCACCCAAACAATACATAAAATTAATGACAGGCAACCTGATTCACATTCATATTATTTCAGAGTCGTTTTGTTACGAGATGGGCAGCAAATAAATTTAATAAATAAATTTCCTGATGGGAACTTACTCAGGCCCCAACACTCATAAGGGTAGTCATATTTTTAAGCTCTTTCTAAACAGGGCCAACTGAAAAATGGGAAAAAATTGTCCCAAGGGGCAGACACCATTACTGAAAAGGCAGCTATTTGGTTCCTATCAGGTGGCACTGTTTCAGTGAGGAGACCCAAAGCATGTCCACTCTATTAAAATGAAACAAGCAAATGTCTTTAGGAAGAGATAGTAACAAAAATAACAATTCTTTGCCCAATAGGACTTTGTAAGTATAAACAACACCTTAAATTGCACCTGGAAGCTATTACATAGCCACTGAAGCTCACAAATTAGTGCTGTTACATGGATAAGCCAAAGTGTGCCATAACTATCCACACTCATTCATTTTGGACCAACTGTAGCTTTCAGATGGTCTTTAGAAGAAGCTGTCCTGTCTCGACACACAGAAATTACAGATAGCAAAGTTTTGTATTTTTATTAAAAAGGTTTTCAAACAGAATTCTAATGGCCAATAGTTTGAACAAGAAGGCAGCTGAAGAGTTGAGGAACATGAGATAAATGGAAGAGTTGTCACCAACAGATCTGTGAGGTACATGGCTCCCCTTATACAATGGCGGCATGACCTGGATTTATTCCTTTGACCAGGCAGGACTTAGTACTTTCTTCAGTCCTCCTTTTCTCCCAGCAGGCATTTGCATGGGGGGGGGGGGAGAGTTGTTGGCTCGGCCCTTAGTTGCTATGCAACACTGCTTTTTCTGCTTGCAACTCTTCCAGTTGAATCAATTCAGGCTGATAAGCCTCTTCATTTTCCAAATCTAAGCTGACCCTGACATTATCCGCCCTCCCCTCCCCTCCCCTGCACACTAAGCCCTGGGCTTCTTTGGATACCATCAATGAAACAGGCAAGTGAGGTAGGGAGGAAGAAAATCACTGATATCTTCCTAGGAATGCTCCTCTGGTCCATGATCTTTCCAATTTACCAGATGCTAGAGACAGCTCTGATGAAGCCAAGAGTCCAGAATGTGAGTTACCTATTATTCAGGTTCCCCTTCAAGCACAATGGTGGTGAGACTAGTGTGGAGGAGCAGAGGGTTGAGAGGTAGCAGGATCCAGCAAGGAATGATGAAATACAGGATGAACATGGAAATTGAAAGATAATTTGAGCTGGAAATTTTTGGGCTAATAATTTCCACTGGGAATGGTCCTAGGAAGCAGTGATCCTATTTCTTTACTGGGTTACAGGTAGCATGATACTTAGATGACCATTCTAAGTACGCACAACTATTGGAGGATCTGCCTGGCAACAATGGTCAGTAAAGTGTTTAAAAAATCCCTGGCTTTCTGTAACTATTTTGAAGAATTTGATGAATAGCTTGTAGTTACTGCAAGAGCTGATCTGAGTTTGGGACAGAAGAAGCTGGTGATTCAGTGGAAAAAATCAGAGGTGGAAGTTCTAGTTAGCGCTGAATGGCATTTGGCTGGCGGTATATTGTGCATTATTATAAGCAAACTCCACCTGTGTTGGCTGTCTTGGAATTACACAGGGAAGGATTTAAAAAAAAACATGCTTGTGAAAAAAATGGTTGTCTTTTTACCCACTTAGTTATATAGAAGTGAATAAGTTGAGAGATGTGGGGAAGCTAAATCATATCAGAATGGAGTTGAAGAGATATAAAGACAACGTGTGTACATGCGTATATTGAACATAAGGATGGAAAGGTATGCAAAGACATTGTGAATATTTTTGGTGCAAACTACATTAAGTTTCTGGAGTTTTTCTTATCTAACTAATTAGAGTTACACAGAAAGGTAGTTTACTATTTACCTTTCTATGCTTTGCGTAATATCCCTTACCTCAAAAGAGAACCATGTATATGTTTTAAAAATAAGATATTCTGATGGTTGTGAATATTTTGGAGAACAATCATGCTAAATAGAGGCACAAGACATTTTATCATATTAGAAAGGCATAAGTATTGAACTGACTCAGGTGATCTACTGTGTAGAATGCTACAGATAATTGCAGGTCTAATTATTATCAGAGTAACCCAATTCAAGAAGTATTTCTGAACTGCTGATAGCACTTTTAAAACATCCCAATTAAGGAAATTGCTCAGTGTTCTACTCCATAGAAAAATTATGCAACTGATCAATGCCTTAGTACCTTTGTTCTTCAATTTAGAAGCCATTCAATAACACAAGTCTGACCTGGCCTCTCTCTCTCTCTATATATATATAGCCTCTCCCTCTCTCCCTCTCTCTCATATATGACATTTAATTAGACTTATTTAAACAAATTAAGTCCTCTGGGTGTGTGTGTGTGTATATGTATATATGTGTATACATATATGTTTGTGTGTGTGTGTATACATATACATATACATATATATATATATATATATGGGGCATTTAATTAGACTTATTTAGACAAATTAAGTCCTCTGGGGTATTTAGAGTCATGATACCTAAAGTCAGGACACACATTTTGCTCTATGTGGATTTAATAATGCCACTATATAAGCAAAAACACACAAAGACATGGAAAGGGATTAGTTTTTAGCTTTCTTTGTTTTTATTATGCTCCAAGCAAGTGCCAGTATTTTTGAGGATTACCTACAGTGGAGTTGTAGAGAGTTGTAGAGATGAATTGATGCTCTTCTACTTGCATATGTGTAGTCCTCTCCTCCAATCACAACTGGGCCTGGATTTCCATCGAGTGAAGCAGCTGTTAAGTGAGACATATGAGATTGCTTTGCTTAATGACTGCAATCCCAGCTCTACCAATTGTGGTCATTAAGCGACCAAGTGGATCATTATCACTGAACAAAAGTGGAGCACTATAGGAGAGGATCTGGGCTTCCCAGGCTTGGTGGAGTGGATTATCAAGAGTTGCAAGCAAGTAAAAGCAGTAGGATAAAGTTTCTGAAATGTTCTCATAGTTCAACTCATAATCTTAAATTATATTAACCAAATTACATGATTGTTGCAACTATAAAAACAAAAGTATCTGAAACTACGCAAATTATAAAAATGTCCTCTCCTAGAATTAATAACCATTCTACCCAATGCATTCACTTATTTGCAATTCCTGGTTACCTCAGCTACCACTTAAATATGAATTTAAGTGGTAGCTACACTAAACTAATAATCCTCTTATAAAATGAGCCTAATGGATACATCAGATTCTGTTCTGGCAGCTAGTTTCCATTTCTAATTATACAGTTCGAAGGAAAAAGTAATCTCTGTACATTTCTTTTTGGGTGTTCTCCAAATAAACCCCAAAGCATAGTCTTATACCAGACAAAGCCTATAGAAGTTTCAAGTATATTCAGTAAATTTTAAAAGTGGTTGAAATTTAATTATGTACGAAAAGTTTATGAAAGGCATGGTAATGCCTCTTTTGATTTGTCATATAATTTTTTATACTAATACCACTCAAATGCATTTGTCATACAGACTATGTTCAAGTTTTAAAGCCTAGAACTTAAAGACATAAAATCAAAATAGTTTTGAAGTTTCATCCACACCATGCAAGACCTTGGCAGAGTCTTAACCATCCATTATAATACAAAGCATTTTTTCTTTACAGCAATTTAAAAGCTGTAAAAAATATGGTTGATGACAGGAGAAAACAACCCACGCTAGAGGTTATTGAACCTTTTATGTTTTCTGAAGTGTCTCCGTCGAAATTTTAGTTTGAATAATTGTGCCACAATATCTTAAAATGTGCCCAGTGTTGCAGACACAGTGTTATTTGAATGGCAAACAAAAATTTGGTTCCAAAAATCAAAATACAAAGAGAAAGCTTTCTAATAGTGTTGTTTGCATTATAAAATGAATCATACATAACTTAGAGAACTGAGAAAAATGTCTAAATATTGCTCACTAGTCATAAATATAAAATCTAACAAACTTGTTCTAATATGAATAACAGAAGACTGATTTTAAATTCATATGTATGTTAATGTAAGAATTGGTTTCACAAAGTTATTTCTCTTTCCCGATGAAGTGATCTTTCTCCTATAACACTTAAGCACATTAAAACACAGCATGACCACAATCCTGAAAAGTGGCCAGTTTCACCTACATATAGGACCAATATGCTCCCTTCCACCTATTTCTGTTCTAAATAACCTTGGGGGAAGAGTGGCCATGTCATATTAAAATGTAATATAATGCAGACACAAGCAATAGAACACAATCAAACCAGTCCTAGGTCAGTGGTCTCCAACTTTTGCAGCCTAGTGGCCTGGCTGGTGGGGCGTGGGGGGTGGAAACCGGTCACATGAGCGGTAGACCAGCAGGCATGCAACTCAACGTACACGAGGCACCACACATGCATGTGCATGCACAACAGCCCATTGTTCGTGCAGCCTGGGTCCCCTCTTTCCCCCAGCCAGGCCAAGCCACAAAATTGAGTTGCGTGCTTGCGCAGCCCAATTGCTAATAAGCCATGGTCCGGTAGTGGGCTGCGCGGCCCAGGGATTGGAGACTGCTGCCCTAAACTTTAAAAGAGCTGATTTCAACAAACTTAGATTTTGGGAAGGACATTATGGATGAGAATCTTATTCTGTATTCCGTAAATATGGGTAGCTTCGATATATGTAGTCCTGAGTTTCTGAAACAATAAGCCAAGCTTTCCTGACATGAATATTCATTTCTTCAGTCTATACGGTCTTCAATATCTGACATTTGAAGGTTCATGGGCCAAATTTCACTCTTCCAAATTTCCAGAGGCAACGGGAAATCACCAGGTGACATGAGAAGTCCTCAACTTATAATCATTTGTTTGTCAACTGTTTGAAATTATGATAGTGCTGAAAAAATGGAACTAAAACCCATGCCTGAAATTACACCCATTGCAACACCCCTACGGTCATAATCAAAATCTGGGCACTTGGCAGCCCATCTGCACTTATGACCACAGGGCACTTAAATTCCTTCACTTGCCTACCTCCCCGATTCTATGTCCTTTTGACATCCCTGCACAGTGGCACCCAACAGTGGCAATGCTGGGGCTGGACTAAAGTAGAGGACCAGTGCTTTTAGCAGTCTCAGCCAACTGCCACCCCCCTAGGCCTCTACTTCAGCCCAAATGCCTCCACTGCCGCTAAGTCTCAAGGCCTCAATTGCCCCCGTTGCCTTGTGCTCCACTGGATCTGTCACACCTCTTACCTTCAATGTTCTTCTACCATTGTTAAGAGGCACACCTTGTCTATGCAAGGCAGCTGCTGGTCATGCCAGGCCGCCTTACCAAGACCATCTCATGCCATTCTCCAGCTAGAGTCCCATCCTTGCGTCTTTTGGAAGCCTCATTCCCTAAATCATATTATTTGGAGAATGAGGTTTCTAAAGGATCTTTGGAATTGCGATATCTCATGGTGCTTTGGAAACTTCATTCCCCAAATCATTCCAGAAAACTACAAGAATGGGACATTGGGCTAGAAAATAACCTTAATAAGAAGGCCTGGCATGTTCAGCAGCTGCCTCACATAGGTTAGGAGCAGAAGAAAAATATCAAAATGGGGCACAGTAGATCCTGGGAAGTATACAATGTAGGGCTTAAAGTGGCATTTCTCTGGCAGTGGCAGTGCTGAGGTTGAAGTAGAAGCCTGGGGCAATGACAACTGGTCCCCAGACCTCTACTTCACCTGCAGGTCTCCCTATTGCATGTGCAGAGTGCCCAGTCGGGCATAGATGGGGGGCAGATGGAAGTGACATGAGTTGCGGCACCCCTACAGTTGTAAGCACTTTGAGTATGCACCTGAGGTTTCTGGGGGCATGACAGCTAAACACATGGGATTGGACCAGGC
This sequence comes from Oxyrhabdium leporinum, assembly GCA_032468155.1. NCBI lineage: Eukaryota > Metazoa > Chordata > Lepidosauria > Squamata > Cyclocoridae > Oxyrhabdium > Oxyrhabdium leporinum. The sequence continues at coordinate 64,207 of JANHFL010003607.1, read as the reverse complement.
TGGGGTGGCTGAGGTTTTCAAAGGCAACTGATGCTTTGTGCTGTACTGCAGCATCCCTAAATTCACACATAGCCTGCACCAGGCCTCCCAGGGCCTTCTCCACTCTGAGGTACCCCATACCTGAGACTCTGTCCACTTAGCATCCTGTGATTCTCACTAAACAAACACAACTGCGAGTGTCAGGACTGTGGTTGTTCAATGAAGAGATCACATGACTTCTCACCTAGTGCCCACTTCACTCAACGATCAAGATTTCAGTCCCAATTGTGGTCATAAGTTAAGGAAGGACAATCTGTAGTGGCCTCATCAGAACAGATGGAGCCAACTTTGGAATCTAAGCTGTTTTAATGATGCAAATGGAAAGGGAGTGGGAATACTCCACAAGGTCTCTCACTCCATTCCCTCAATTTAAAAAAGAGATGTGGGGATTATGGGCCTTCTTGATAGCTGGCAAACCACATCAGGAAGGGTCACGTCAACACATGCATCCGCTCTAG
>JANHFL010003607.1:42738-53519 GCA_032468155.1 Oxyrhabdium leporinum | reverse complement strand
AGCCTCGTGTCACCGTCCTGGAGGCCGTAACCAACCAGGAAGGGCACGGATCTAGTAGGCATGTGGTGGCATTCAGTACCCTCAACACTCTATCCACTCCATCGGCGGATCTCTCTGTCTCTCTCACATTCGCTCACACACACACACACACACACACAACTAAATTTCCAAGCTGCAGGAGAAAGTGGTATAAAACCAAAGAACATATATACGCTACAATTCATCTTTTGTGAATGGTACATCAAACAGGTATTTCTTCAGTACTGCTTAAAAGAAGATGTTCAACTGTTACTGATTGGTGTCATTAAGAAGCAGCCAAATAAGAAAACCTCTTCACAATCTCTATTTCAAACATAAAACATATTGAATTAATCGCTGGCAGACCAAACTTTCAAAGGAGATACTTGCCAGAAATACATCTTCAGTATACAGAATGTATCTCATACATATTCTGGTTTTCTGATTAAACAGGCTCTTTAATCACAAAGACATTTATATTCTCATTCAAAAAGGCAGAGGTGCAAGCTCTCAATCCCAATTTTGTCCCTTCACAAAATTAGCCTGACTGGGGGGAAGAGGAAGAGAGCCAGACTTTTAGGGTATGCCAAAAATGTCCTAAGCCTCCACACATGCTGTGGGGCACTATGTGGCCTCAGGGTGGCCCCATGCATCATAGATTGGCAGTGTTGTTTAAACACAACATCTTTACTTTGAAATTACAGTGGGGACAAGCACATTACAGAAAGCAGACATTTTGCTTTGGATGAGAGAGAAATGGATTCAAATTCTAATTAAAATTTTTGGGGAAACTTAAAGAGGCTTGTTATCTGCAATGGTAAGCTTTTGATTGCCCATTCAGATGGTGGCTAGGAATTTGCATCATGTGTTCCCCTATACAAATAAACAAAGCTCCATCAATAAAAAATTAGATGCCAGAGGTTATTTTTTTGGGTGGTGGTGGGGGGATATGGGCTTGCAAAAACACTCTATACATTTGTTCAGAAACAGATAAGTCTCTCTCATGTAATTACTCACACCACATCTCGAGAAGCTCCATGCAAAAGCAGCAGTTCCACAATTTCTGTATGTCCATTCCTGGCAGCATCGTGAAGTGGCATATCATTCTGATACCCAGTCACATTCAGCAGTGCCCCATGTCTTATCAATAATTCAACTATCTGCTTATGTCCATGATTACAGGCTTCATGCTAAATGTTGAATGGGGGAAAACCAATATAGAAGTGACAGAATAAGAATTGGTTCAACTAAAAACTGAAGCTTGATAAAGCAGGAAAATGATTCTCCTAAATTACAGATTTTTATTTATTGCAACCAAGACTGACTACCAGATAGCTTGCAGGTAAAATTAATCATTCTAGGGATCTTTGCTATGAACAAAGGAAAAAAGCTTATGTTAACTTAACAGCATCTGTCAGAAAAAAATGAACACAAAATAACTATCTATAATGTATTTTACCACTTTCCAGATTCTGCTTAGACTTTTAAATTCCATTTCTCTTGCTTCTGAAAATGCAATAGAAATTCACCTGAAGAAAGAAACTAGCTTTATTCAGAAAGAACAATGTAGGAACAAATAACAGGAAAAGCAAGAGAAAGAGGATCTCAAAACTATTTGAGTTTATTAAAATAAATGAAGTTTTTTTTTCCTTTTTCAGGGCAAGCTGAGAAAGAGTTCATCTAAATCACCCCTTCTATCACATAGTCTCAACAAGAGTGAGATAAAGAACAAAGGAAGAATGGAAGGAATGAAGCATTTAAATTACCAGTGGTGTCCAACCAGCATAGTCTTTAATGTTGAGATCAGCTCCTTTTTCCAACAAGCATTCAACAGCGGAAAGATTACCCTAGAAAAAGGAAATGAAAAAGCATTAAAGTTTATTAAACTTTAACAAACAATTTAAGTTTATTGAAGATCTATAAACCCAAAATAAAAAATAGGAAGATCAGTAAGGTAAGAGGGATTCAAATATCCAACAGAATAAAATAAAACATGGAAGTTTTTTAGAAATATATATTTTTTTAAAAATCACCCTTTATATTAAATGATATATATATTATAGTTAATTGATATTCTGAATTCTCTGACTTATTTCCCTCATTTAGAGAACTATACAATTGTTATAACCCCTACTTACTCCTTTTTTAAAATTAGATTTCCTCTCCATTATGAAAAATGCCCGAAATATTCTATGAATTAAAAAAATGATGGTAAAAGAATGCAAGTCTAAGATAAAAATTGTGTACCACAAACATGATAAAAATATGATTACCCAAATTAACTGTAATCATGCTAACAGATCTGTGGCAGCACTAACACATACAACTGGTGTTGATTTTCAACATAGGACTGCCTCTACTCGGAATTCAGTCTATCTCGTAACAGTTACTTGTCCTCTCCCAAAACAAGACTATCCATCATTAATGCAGACATATGCATTACACTCTTGCTAAATTATCCTTTATTTATTATTATGCTTATTTCTATCCTGACCCCTCATTAAGCTGAGAAACATTTATTAAATGGGTGAAATTGATATGCACTTCACAAAGTAAAATATCTGGGTATTATCAAGATTAATATGGATGATGGTTGTATGTTATTTCAAAGCAGCTATGTGAAAGTATGGAATGAAATGAAGGACAGGTTAAGAGGGGGAAAGCTATGTTTATCATTGTTAGGGAGAATTTCTATGGTAAAAATGAATGCACAGTTAGTCCTCAACTTACAACCACAATTAATCCCAAAATGTTTGCTAAGTAAGACATTTGTTAAATAGAATTTTGCCCAATTTTATGACCTCTCTTGCCACAAATAAGTGAATCACTGCAGTTAAGTTAGTAACACATTTTAAGTGAATCTGACTTTCCCATTGACTTTGCTTGTCAGGAGGTCACAAAAGATGATCACATGACCCCGGGACACTGCAGCCATCATACAAATGAGTCAGTTACCAAGTGTCTGAATTTTGATCATATGACCATAGGGATGCTACAACAGTTGTAAATGTGAAAAATGGTCATGTCACTTTTTTTCAGTGGTGTTGTAACTTTGAACAATCACTAAATTTAGTTAGTTTACTTTATTGTCATTGTACCTCGTACAACGAAATTAAATGCCATCTTCAGTGTACATTACAACTATAAAAATAAAACACACACATCCTTTACATTCTATACAATTGAATTGAAAACCCAATATTGCATTAATATTGCACTATACAGTAGAATTCAATATAGTTACTGCCCTGGGATAGAAGCTGTTTTTCAGCCTATTTGTTTTTATTATCCTGTACCATCTGCTAGATGGTAATAGTTCAAAAAAAGGGTACCCAGGATGAAATGGATCTTGTTTTGAATTGTCTTAAGGCAGTGGGAGCTATAAAGCTCTTCCAAAGAGGGGAGAGGACAACCAATGATGCTCTGGGCAATGACGTCAACCCTCTGCAATGCTGTCCTATCTGCCACTGTGCAATTGGCAAACCATACACTGGTGCAGTAAGTTAAAATACTCTCTAAGGTGCAGCGGTAGAAGGTCACCAGCAGTTTTTCATTCAGTTGTTGTTTCCTGAGAAGTCCTCAGGCAATTGGGATTGAAATTTCTGTCATTCAGTGATGCGATCATAAAGCATGATGTTGCATGACTGCATTGCTTAGCAACAGCAATACCGGTTGCCATTGTCACTCCAGGACCATATGGGTCATTAAGCAGGAGGAGGTAAGAATTCCAAACAATGAGTGCAGGGGTGTGTAGATGCTGTGGATGGGACAGCCAAGGTGGGTGTTACAGAGCATGGGTAGGTTGAGGGGATTGTGGACCGCTGTGACAGAGCATGGTTGGGTCAGCAGAGGTATGGGTAACTTAGTAGAGGTTGTGGGTGAGCCAGGGCCCGAGGCTGGCAGAGCAGTGCTATAGCTTATGAGCTCCCTGGGATCTTGTTCTTATTTCACAGTGGGGCTCCTAAAAAAAAAGCAGCGGGATCAACTTCCAGAAACAACTTCTAATCTTCCCTGCTGTCTTTTCCACTAACTTTGCTAGTAGGAAACTGGTAGCAAAGGTTGCAAATGAGGATCACAATACTGCAGTACATTACAAATACTGTAAGTGTGTACTGATTGCTAAGTGCCCTAATCGCAATCATATGACTGTTGTGGTACTGTGATGAATGGAACTTTGAGTATTGGTCATAAGTACCATTCATTCAGCATTGTCGTAACTCTGAATAGTTGCTGAAATACTGGTCATAATTCTAGGACTGCCTGTATTTAAGCTGGCATAAATGCTTAGAGAAAATATTTATGCTGACAAATTCTCTTAATCTTCTATAAATTCGTGGATGAAGGCTACCATTTCACGGAAAGACTGCATAACAATGCATAAGGTTGTCCTTATTTAATGACTAGCCATACAGACACTGAAGTTATGCCAGTGCTGAAGAACACTTGTAACTGGTCCTTGCAGTATCCACTGCAGCATCCCTGAATCACATGATCAGAATTTGGGTGCTTAGCAGTTGGCTTGCAGTTACGATAGTCACAGCATCCTATGATTGCCGTTTGTAGCCTTCACTTCTAAGAAGCAGTCAATAGGGAAGCCAGGAAGAGATTGCAAATTGTGATCATGTGACATTGCAGTTAATGACTGCACAGGATTTGCTAAATAATGGCAATCAGAACAACTACAATTGCAGGCATAAGTTGGCTTGTGATGTCACACTTTACTACCAAAGCACTTAGCAACAAAGTTACCAATCTAGATTATTGTTGTTAAACAAGGACTCCCTGTATTAATTGCTTTGGTTGGAAAAAGATTTAATTTTTGCTTTATATTGAGCAGTGTTCTAAGTGTTCCCAAGAGCAGTATAAATGGCAATTTGTAGGTGTCAATGCAGAATTCAAACAGCTAACTGAAGCTCTCTTAAATAACAAACTGTTTAGAAACAAAAGGCGAAAAACTGTTGCTAATATAATGGCCACCTACAAAGACTCAAAATAGACTAAAATACACAGCAGTCTTTCAAAAAACTCAATTTCTCCATCTTCTTTAAACCATAAACATCTAAAATAAAAATTGTTATTAGAACATAATCAATCAAAATTCAAAGAAAAAAAAGGCCAGCTATCTTCTAAATGAATCTTAAAACACAAATGATTTAACTGCTTTACAATAAGCCAGCAAGCCAGGTTTAATTAGTTTCAAGCCATGTAGGACTTGTAAGTTAACTTGATCTGGAAAACTATTTCAAACAAGTGCAGGAACTTTAGCACGTGCATTGTATTATTCAATGGGTTATTGCCACCAGCCATCAAGCCACCATACACTGAACAACAGCAGTTTCCAAATTATCTTTAAAGGCAGTTCCAGCTAGGAAGTGTGGAATATTTTATCTGTATGGCAATATGTGCCTGATTTGTAAGGGCTTGCTAGTTTCCTTGTCCGACAGCTGAAGGTGTGCAAAGGATCTCCTGGTCATGGCCTCTATCTGCTGCTTGAGTTTAGGAGAATCTTCACATTGCTGATCTGCTCCTTCAGTGCATCCAGATACAGAGCTAGCCCAGCAAAGTTATGGCAGTTTGTCTATAAACTACCCGCTAGGGAAGAAAATACCTCAAAATAAGTGGGGCAATTGTATGGCACAGATTAAAAAAAAATAGCTGGGTTCCTCAATGGTTTGAGGAATAGAAATGGAATGCAGCTAGTGGTGCTTGAAACAAAAACTCTTCACATTCACATTTTGTTTCAGAACCTCACTTGTTATTAAATGTAACGAATCTGAAAATGGTTCTTAATTAAACCCTTTGAAATTTGAAAAGCCCCATTTTGAGTTCTAAACAATCACTCTGGATAGAAATATACTTTCTGACCACTATTCAAGTCTTGCTTACTGCAAACGATGCAGACATTTTGAATGTGAAACATTCTGAAACTTTTGCACATCAAAGAAGGAGGAGGATTTTTCTTTGAAGCTTTTTTTTTTCATTGTCGTTCAGATATCCTTTTTAACAATTAAGTGGAGAATTTTCTCTTGATTTTACAATCCTTCCTTCCCTCACACTCTCTTTGTGCATACCCCTAATCCTCTAAATACAGGGGGGGAAAGGCAGTGTCGAAGTAGTAGATATTTTATAATGAGCTCTTTCAGTAAAAAAACCCTCTCTTAAATGTTAAAATGATGTCACTAATCCAAGAGAAAAGATGTACCAAAAAGCTGTGAAAATACATTATGTAGTAATGTAACCTATTAAACACTTTCTTTTTTTTAAAGAAATAATTAAACAGTAAAGATAATTACTTACTTCTTGTGCAGTCAAGGCATGTTCTCCTGCTAACAGTAGCATGCTGAGGCCTCCCATTTGCGTAGGATCTGACAGAAAAGAAATTATATATGGAAACATTTTAGTCAAAATATTTATTTAGAAGTAGTTTAGGCAAACATCTTGCCTTAAACATCTGGAGCTTTAATAGTGAAGGACCCTGTAATAACTGCATACCTTAACCTAGAAGGAAGTTATCTCAAAATATGTTGGGAAAAATGGATTTTGTCTTTTCTTTAACAAAACTGTTAGGTTTTGTGTGTGTGTGTTTTCATGTGCCTACGTAAACATCCATAGACCTATTTTGACTCCTTTAACTGAAAAAAGAATGAAGGGTAATACAAGATATTTACTTTAAAAAATAGAACATCATGTTAAGAAAAATGAATCACAATAAGTTTTAAAAAATCACTCTACATACAATAACACATTTGTTATGACCAATAAATTACAGAAAAGATATCTATATGACCTGCAAATTGTTTAGACATTTATTTATATTTTATTATTGAAATTTATATGAAATTTAATTCCAGGATACTTCTGAGTGGCTTACAAATTATGCAAACATACAAAATAAATTATGAAGTTTTTTAAAAAAATCTAATCCTAACAACAATCAACTTCTAAGCCATTGACACACCACAGGAAACAATCTTAACACTAACAATTCCCTATGCGGTGAGCGGACTCACTGTACAACCATTCTCCTAATGGCTTTTGAAACAGCCAGATCTTGAAAGCCAACGAGTTGGTACTGTCTAGACTTCATATGGAACATCACTCCGAGTTATTTACTGTTTAGAAGCTGGTATAATTTAGCATTCTAAGTCTTCTCCAATGGTAGTAGGGCAGAAGAACATAATTATCCCACCCCCACCCCTCTACAGGAACAAGAATGATGGAATTCAGTAATAAGTGATTAGGCAAATTCACTAAGCAAATGGCAACTACTTGCAATCAGCATAATATCTGAGGACAGCTTCTGAATAACAGGGGAAATAAAAAGTTACTATTATACTGATGGCTCAGGAAGATACCACGGCTAGACACTATGTGAATGGAATGCAAAACTAGATATGCCTTTATTCTAATGTAGGAATAATTTAATGATGGGAGATGAATATATGAAGGGGACTTAGTCATGTTTTTGTTTTTTTGTCCACAAGTAAAAGCCACAACTCAAAGCATCCTTCTGGTAAGCTTGTAAGACTGGGGTTGACAAACTTACCTGCCATTGCAAAATTCAGCTGAGGGGTTTCTTCTGTCTTCATCAACTTTTTTGGACCAGGCAAATCTTTTGTAACTTCTGATGGGAAAGCCCAAAGCTTTTTTCGATTTGTTAGTGTGGGTGACTGAGTTTTCACAGGTTTGTTTGTAGGTGGACACCATTTGTAGCCAGGATTTGCTTTCATAAATGCATCTTTATACTATGAGAAGAACAAATAATTTGCTTTAAGTCACAGTGCATTTATTTGAGAAAAACGGATTAGTTTTAGGTTAACAGATTATTTATGCCATCAAACAAACAGTCCACCCATGGCCATTTGAAAATTGCCATACTGAAGTGAGAGCTGTTCACTGAAATAAATGTGTCATGCCTACCTATACACATCATAACAAAGACAAACTTTGTTTAAAATAAGGAATGCTACTGAAAATATAAACCTTTATTTTCTATGTATATTTCTTCCTGTAGAACAAAGAAATGTTAAGGAGGCTCAATGGCAAGTTTTTGTTGCTAATTACTGCTGTTGTATTCTTAAACCGCATAAAGAATAAAAATTATATGTTTAATTGGATGTTTCTTACACATTCTTGGAATGAACATTGCTGGACTGAACACTTAGTCATATTGTTTCTTTTCAATAGAAAATGTGGGACTTACTTTTAGACTCATATCACTAGAGGCATAGTACTGTATTTATTTTTTTAAGAAAAAATGATTCTTAACAGCTTTTAAACTGTAAGTTTTTATAGGAATATTATACAATAATTTCCTGCCCCATGAATTAAGCTTTGTTCATCAAAGATAAATTTCCTACTACATTTCGTTATGTAAGTTACTGCTAAATTTTTCATGTATCTACTTCATTTCTTTAATTAATTTATTGTCAATATTTTAATCAACAGTCTTTTAATTTCATTACAGATAGTCCTTGAGATACAACCAGTCACTTAACTGTCATTCAAAGTTACGACAGACTTCCTAAAAGCCATATATGATCCTGTTTTGAAGTTATGGCCACTGCAGTGACGCCAGGAATATTTGCCCTTACGATTGACCGCAGGGACACTGCCACATCTCCCCAGCTCTTTTCTGCCCATCCTTCCCCATTGGGCCCCATGCTTTGGCCTTACTCTGCACATGCCTATCAGCCAGTTACTTTTTGAAGATCTCTGGATCTCATGTGGGAGAAGGGAAGGCCACGCATCCCGGTGCCATATGGCTGTCTCCCTGAAACAGCAACCATTTTCAGTGCACCTGCAAATTTTAAAATGGTTTGCAGAAGCTTTCTGCAGTCCTGTGTTAAGCAACTGCAGGTGCAATGAAAATGACAGCCTCTTCTGGAAAAACATGGCACAGAGACATGCGGTGTGTCCTCTTTCCCCAACACGAGGCTCAGAAATCTTCAAAATAGAAGTGAGGAAGAGAGTATGTGGCCTGGTACAGTGGGGTGGGAATTGGGGGTGGGTGGGAAGGGAGTCCCAAGGGATGGCAAGCAGTGTGTTCAGGAGTGGTGGTGGAGACCTTGGGAGGTCCAGAGAAGGCAGGCTTGGGACTGCACTAAACCTCCAAGGGTCTATTCTGACAGATCCTGTGCTATGCTTAACGACTTACAAGTTTATTGAATACCTGAATCAGGTGGGGATCCTTAAGCGAAACCACCTCACTAAATGGTAATCACCATATGCAACTCTAATGGGAAGGATCTATTATAGTTGTAACTCAAGGACTACCAATATATAGCTCAAAAATAGGTATTTATCATTTTCTATTGTAGCTCTATATTCAAAATATCTTTAAGATGTATTTCTAAATAGGGATGTATAGGACTGCATAGTAAAACATTTTAAAATAATACTAAATTCTCCTGTAAATGCACTGCTAAGAGAGAGAACTTAGTGATATTAACTATTTAATTCCTGAATAACTGGAGAATCATCTTCCCTAAGCATAATCTTATTATTTCATACTTAACTCAAAAACACCTTTGTTTGACATTTGTCTCTGAAAATTAACTTTATGCAAAGGTAGGAGAACCTCTATGCAAGGAACTAAATAGCTCATAAAATATAGTTACGTTTTCAAGCATATTATATTCTTGCAAATTTAAAAAACAAATAATAAACACAGCTTATTAACATACTTATCTTGTTTTGGTTGCGCTATATTTGGATGCTTCCCAAATGTTCTGGATCATTACTCACACAATTCTTGCCATTGCTGATTCCTTTTTTTGATATTTATTAAAATATTTCACTGAAAGATCTCCTCTAAATAAGAGTGGAGGGAACCTTTGGTGTCCCTCCACCAAAGCTATACAGGTCAAGCAAGGGCCAAGGGGGTAGAGCAATGAAACAAAAAGGGAGGAATGGAAGCTCTGAAAAGTTTTTCTTTGTCTTCACTCTGCTTGCCACTTTTAACTTTTACTTAATATATAAATTTATCATTTATTTTACTCTTAACCTTAAGTTGTAGTTTTTAATTTTAATTCTTTGATTTTTAATTGTTAGTTGTCTAAAGGGTTTGCCTGAGTAGAAAAGTGAAGCATAAATCAAACAAATATATTATCATATCAAGAAAATAAACAATATATAATTGAAAGACCTATTGATCCTGTTATTGTATACCTCCTTGGCCATGTCAGTATATTTTTGTTTTTCTTTAGGCTCAAGAAGAGACCACCAATCTGCCAATATTTTGGTAGCACCACGATTGTCCAGACGAGGATGTTCTTGCCGGACAAGGGAACGATGACGTTTGCAGAACAAAAGGAATGCATTCATTGGTCTGCGAGCTCGCTGTTCTGAAGATTCCTCATCTTCTATTTCATCAGCATCATGATCAAGACCATCAGCACTCAGAATCTGGATCTATTTTACATGAAGAAAATATAACATATACAAAGAATGTTACTGACAAGGATTTCTTATTACATCCACAAGTTATTTGCTCTGATACTGTACCTAGTTTCAAGTAAAAAAATATGTCTGTATCCAAGAACGAAAAAATCCTTATTCTCCTTAAAAGAGACTCTCCACTGAGATGTTTAAATCTTCCCGTTTAGACAGTTTAAGAGTATGAAGTCTTTGATACTAGAAGCAATATATAAATTAAGTAAATAATATAAAATATTATGTTGGTTACAATAATTTCTTCTTCTTCTTCTTCTTCTTCTTCTTCTTCTTCTTCTTCTTCTTCTTCTTCTTCTTCTTCTTCTTCT